>JAIPRM010003597.1:0-25571 GCA_025469315.1 Stegophylla sp. TES_Ste_2020
GTCCTTGTCACAACACTACAACATTTATAACTACATAAAATTGATACCGTTCATTTTTAATCGATATTTTTTATGAGTTCATTTGTTATACTTTTATCAAATAAATTTCATGAGGTTTTTTTTAGGGGGAGGGGGTTAACTTCTGGGTTTGCTACTTGTAAATTATATTTTTGAATGTGCACTACTCCATTAAAAACCCACGAGCCGCCACTGCTTAATACAAATAATGAAAGGGTTGTAAAATGAATAAAATTAGAAAAAAAAAAACAAAAAAAAGCTCGAAAATTATCAGAAATAATAACACTTTATCATAGTTATTCAGTTGATAACAAAACAAAATGTAAATTTTTTATGAGCGTTCGTGAATTTGTGATTTAATTCTCACCTTAATTCAACAAACACTCTAATTTATATTTATAATTTATTGTAAGAAAAATCAACATATAATAAATTTATAACCGTTTCAAACATTATTTTTCAAGATCAGGAATAAAATGATTAAATTTAAATTTTCGTATCAAAATGTTTACATCTCTCTAATTATTATTTTACAGTACACAATAAAATTCAAACGTATCAGTTAAATTATAATAATTATTAAAAATAAGGTTTTAATGACCAAAAATCTCGCAAATAAATTACTAAAAAATAGAAAAATCCCCAAAATTTTCTAAAAAATTACATTAAAAATGCGAAAATTCGCAAAAAATTCTGAAAAATTACAAAATAAACGAATAAGTTACTTAAATAAATGAAGCCATGTTAAAAATATATATATACTATTGCATATAAATTTTGGAATTTTAAATGCCTGACGTTAAATAGTAACTTTCTTTTCAGAGGCCATTTTACAAAAAAAAAAAATAATAATAAAGGACGTACTTCACACATTGGGTTGTCTTCACTCCTTGAGCGTGATACTTTTGATGGGTGTATTGAATTTTTAAAGAAACGATAAATATATTCTTCGATGACTCTGAGGAAAACTTCAGTTTATTCAAAACAATTTTACTTAAAATCTATAAAATGTGTTACAGTAACAAAAAAAAAATGTTTTTAATTTGGCCAGCTTTATACTTCTCTACTAATTGAGAAAAGTAAATAAATTAAATAAGAAAATTTTTGAAAATTCCAATGAATTTTCATAAAGTTAAAATAAAAAGAAATAAATAGTGTTTCTGACTGTTTTTTGTGTTTTTTTTTTTGTATCATTTTGAGAAAACTATTGAGGATTAAAAAAATGACCTATAACAAGTACCATATAGTAAAAAAAAATAAAAAAAAACCTCATTGTAAATCCACTAGCTTCTTCACTCCACTCAGAATTTAAAATAAAAAATAAAATTATCATCATTGTAAAAATACTAGCTTTTTCGCTCTACTCGGAATCTAAAAAATTTAAATAAATAAAAGCAAGTTAAAATGTTAATATAAACAAGTAACTAGGTTAGCGTATGTAGAAAAAAAAAATGATAAAACGTCATGAAAATACTATATTTAATATTATCTTCGTGTACTATTCTTAATTGAGTACAATATTCGATAAACACTACGCATCACAAAATATAATTAATATTTATTAACTCAAGTCATTTTACATAAAATATGATGAACACGTCGTTTGAACTATCAAACTAATTATATAAGCATAATAAGTCGTTTAAATTATGAACATATAGTCAAACTTCTTACGGTAAAAAAAAATCAAAAAATGAATTCACACTTCGTTCATCCGCGTTTTTTTAGCAACTTTACTATAAGATACGTAGTATAAAAGCCGGACATACTTCGCACGATGGGTGTTCATCGCACGACTGGTGGGATTCTCTTGAGAGGTGTATTTAATTTTAAACAAACGATAAATTTATATAATAAACGATTTCTTCAACAAAACGATTCTGAACGAGAGAAGTTAATAATATAAAAAAATAAATAAGAAAACAAAATGTTAGTAAAATGTCCAACATTTTTTTTCACATTTTCAAAATTTTCTTGCGCCAAAATCTTTCTCATATGATTTTCTATCTATGTTTAAATTTTCATAAAATTCGGATCAAAAAATTATGGTTTCCGAGTCGTTTTTGTCAAATTTTGAGTAGTATTTTCCAAAAAAAAAAATTGAAAAATTGAGAACTTCAAAAAATGACCTCTTTAAAGTACAATCTAGAGAGAAATCCGGTTTCAAAAAATTATTGATCGAAACTTTTGATTAAGTATTTCTATACGAAAAGTTGTACACAGAAAAAATAAATAAAAATAAACATCATTGTAAAAAAACTAGCTTCTTCACTTCGTTCAGAATCTAATTATTATAAATGATAATTTTATTGCGTGAAATTAATGTGTTAAATACACATAATATGTGAACTATTTGCACATGGTAGTACTGCACGAATGTTATTCCCGCGGCTGTAACTAAATTAATTTGATATGACCGTAAAATTACAATATTTCGCGACGGAAATATGTCAAAACAAATGATTACTAATGATGATGCGCGCGCGCGCGCGTGTACGTTTAAATGATTTTGATATCCATTAATAACAGCATTAAAATCAAATTACGAAATTACGTGTGTATTTTGATATTGAAATTTATTATTATGTTTTCAATTATGATAAAAACGATATTAATTACGTTCGGGTCGTTATGTCGTCAGATAATTGATTTTTGTATTCTTTGTTTTTTTCTTTTTTCAACACATTCTGTGTAGGCATTTATAGTGAAAACGATAATTTTTCAAATATGACATCGATTTTTAAAGGGTAAAACTACGTAGAATCACGGATTTTTGATCTGTGTCTACGATAGCAGTTATTAAAATGTTATTTATTACATATGACTATGTATAATACTAATGAGTATGATTGTAACTCACGTCCACTTCGCTAAATCTTAACTTCATCATTAAAACGTCCAGATGTCGATGCCCTTAAAAAGAGGTTATATCATGAAAAAATCATTTATGGCCAATGGAAAACACATGTATGCCTTAAAAACACATTAAACATCAAGCACTTCACAACCAAACACATTAAAATAAATTAATAACTCAAAAACGCCCCCCCACACACACACACACACACACACACAAAAAACACAGAAAAATTACTCAAATTATTATCATTATTATTTTAATTAATAATGCATATGAATACTTACATTTATATGTTAACAACGCCTTTGTTAAAATATAGTTTTCTTAATAATTATCATAATTATGTTTAATGTTTTAGTATTTAATAAGACGTTATTGATGTCATAAATAGTGTATCCAAAAAAAAAAATAATCATTCTTTCTCCCATATTACCGAACCTAACAAGAGTAATATTTCTCTTATTAACTAAAGCGTAAACATTTTAAATTTCGTTAAAATACAAAAACTGACGGAAAAATTTGCTAAAAATATTAAAAAGTTATATGCAAATGGTAGGGGGGAGAAATACAAAATATATTTTTTTTACTATTATCGAATCACTTTCTAAACATATAAACGCATCATCTAAGACGGTGGTTCCCGAAATTTGGATCGTGATTACTATTTCAGTAAAACACTCATAATTATTTGATATTTAATTAGATTATTTTTTTTTTTTTAATAACTATTCATTATAACAATTATTTCACATACAATATACCATATTACTTTTCAAAAATGAGTCACATCGTGAAAAGTTTTGGGAACGTCTGGTCTAAAGTTTGTCATTGCAAAAGTCATCAATACCCGTAAAGCTAATTATTCATTACAACACGCTTATACAACTACCAACAAAATCTCTTACCGACCAATCTAAAAGTGTGATATGAGGAAAAAACGAAAGGAATGAGCCCACAAAAATTTACCTACTGCGATATCCTTTGAGATAATGATAGTGATATAATTCTGTTTTTTCTTTTATCAGACTCGTGGACACAACAACTACATTATTTAGATTGGATTTAATATTTTGGTAAAAAAAAAAAAATTGAAAAATTTAATTTACCACATTTTAAATGCAAATATTTTATAGAGTTTATTTTTTGAAAATTTTAACACTTTTACGTTTTATTTCCATTAATCTTATTTTATACTCAATACTTTTTTTTTTTTTTGTGTATTATCATTAAAATCCATAATTCAATATTTTGATAATATTATCTTATTACAAGTTTTCTGATACTTAAACATATTTGTTGCTCTGTTTTATTAGAAACCGAAACATTAAATTTTTCGAAAATTAAAAATATTGTTTTACCAAAAAATCTAATTCAATAAAAATACGAAATATTTATAATTCTTATGCCCTACAAACTCAGTGAGAAAAAACCGAATTCGATTATCACCATAAATATGTCCTCGTGGATCACACTCTGTATAATGTACACGACGATTGTTATTATTCATATTTGTATTAATGTCGTTATAATAATTTCGCACAAAGCGCGCGCGTGTAGTACGTACTCGGCGGTCTATGGTTTTTTTTTTTTTTTTTTTTTGGATTCCGTCCGACCGGGTCATGCGGGTAGTCGTCGTTCTGTTGGCTTCCTGCTGTTGGCTCCTTTGAACCACTCGTTTGTACCGCGTTCGGTCACGTCGCGCCGCCGCGCCGTCCACTCGACAATTTTTTTTCTTTATCTCGGGACTTTTTTTTTTTTTTCGCAAAGCGAATCGTAAACCGACGCGACGCTCTGATACGTATATTTAAAAATAACAAAAACGCGAACAAACCGTCGCGGCGCGCGCGCGTATCACTGCGCGTTGACTAGCGCAGCCGAATTGTAGAACGCTCGCCGTGAAAATATAAACATAAATCAAAAACGAAAATTACCGTCGAAATTTTTACAAAAACCACACGCACCCTCCTCCCCTACGACCGTGCCCGGCCATCGTTCGTCCATTTTCGTCGCCTTCGCCCACCAAATGACCGTTGCGGTTTTCAGGAGGCCGTCGACCGCGTACCGGACGCCCAACTGGAACAACCAGGAGCGAAAGGGATCGGCGGTGCTGCTGGACGCGCTGGTCATCGCCAAGAGCCAGTCGGCCGCGGTCGTAGTGTCCGACACCGGACAGGTGGCCACTATCGTGGTGCAACAGCCGTCGTTGTCGGCCAACTCGCCGGACCAGGCGTCCGGGTGTCCGGACGGTTGTCAGACCGCGCCCGTCGAGCTGCCCATCGACTTCAACCGGTGGCCCGACTTCGCCAACAGCCTCAGCTCGCAGCAGTACCACGACTTTCAGATGAAGTGAGTAGTAATAGTAACAGTAGTAGTCGGTGGCGGCTCGTTGGGTTTGCAAAAGGTTGTGCACAAAAATGCCTTATGATTTGGGTCAAAAACAATTTTTTCGCTTATGTTAAAAATACTGTAATTTGATTTATTTTTGAAAGTATTCGAATAATACAGAAAAATATGAAAAGCTTTTATTATTACAACAATACTAGATATGGTAGTGTAACTCAACATTTTATATAAATTGATATATACGGACATTCTTACAATAGAAAGCTTGTTTTCTTTGCCGTCCAAATTTTTGATAATAATCGTGCCTTCTTACATTCAGTCTCCTCAAGCTTATTTGAAATAAACCGTGTAATATTCATAAAATTGATAGTATAGATATAACTCGTTGTTGTATAAAAATTCGTAATTATGACAAAAGTAAAAGAATTTGATAGTACATATATCCATTATTTAAAATTTATAAATGAAACAGGTATTTAATAAAAAAAAATGTATAATAATTTATTTAAATCATGTTACTGAAAAAAAATCATTGTTGTTAATGACAAATTGAATAAATTTTAATGAGTGTTTCTTAATTTCACTCAAAATAAAATCTTAAATTAAATATTATTCACTTGTATGATTTACAAGTATCAAAGTGTAAATAGTTACAGCAAAATCACCTTCGTTTTTCTTCTTTTAAAAATGGCCCTCGGTAGACGAACATTTGTAATTATAAATGTGTACTATTACATCTCGATGAAAAAAAATCCCAAGGAGAGGGTGATCCACCCATTGCCCTCCCCTCAAATACGCTACTGGCTCCAAAATGCCGTGTGTTATCGGACAACGTATTAATGCGTGTAAAGAATATTATTACGGCCGCCCGGTGCACAACAAATTTGTGCTCTACGCGTTAATCTAATCGTTAACAGATAAACTCATCAACGAAAAAATCTAAAAAAATCTTTTCTTTTTTTTTCAATATACAATTTTTAAATTACCAACCATGTATATAATAACTCTGAACTCAATAATAATTTATACAAATTTAACAATTTTTTTTTTTTTTTTTATACGAAGTTTTTGGGTGTTTCACGTGCTTCTGTGCTCCATACCACGCGCCGCCACTGATAGTAGTAGTAATAGCACCTAGTGATTTATTATTCGGTAAAGTACTATTCCGTACGGTTTTTAACAAACAATACACTGTCAAAATAATCCTAATAAAACAACACGATTCCGTGCGATTTTCTGTGCAATGTGGCCGTAATACTTTAATACTATTTAATCTTAGGTAAAAAACGTACGGAATCGTTAACTTTAAATATTGTGCACTATTCCATATACTGATAAGGACCGTACGGAATCGTGCTCTACTCTTATTATTAATGACGGGTAGTAATTGACATCGTTAATGACATGCCGGGCCGCAACTCACCCTCAGCCAGTCGACCAGTCGTTTCGTCGTAACTATTATTATTGCGCGACAATTTGTAACCCTTCCCCCCTCCCCAATCAACGAAAACGGTTTTAACGTTTTTCTGATTATCGCGTAATATTCTGACAAACCATATTTATTATACAATATTCCCATACGAAAAGAACAGTAATTTTTTTCGACCAAAGATGTTAGAAATTTATTTTGTATAAACGCCAATAACCACGATTGCGGCGAAAAAGCCATTATTATAAAACTATCAACTAATATACAGTAAATCTTTGCAGTAAAATAATAATTACGATTAATTGTCGTTGTCGATTTATTTCTTGTTCGCATCGCCGGCACGTGGTTATTGAGTACAGTGGGGTATTTGAGGGCAAGACGATAAGGTCTATCACCACCTCTCTGGAGAATTTTTAAATTATCATTATTTCAGTTAAATTTAAACAATTTTTAACTCGATAAATCATTCAAACTTAGAGATAATGTTACGCATACCACGTGACAAAATTCGCCAACAATTGATAATATCACTTGTATTGTTCATAACGTGTCTATTGAAATATTTCAAGCGTTTACACAGGATATAGATACGTTACTTTCTCGTATTTTTATGATTTTTTATCACTTTTCGATTGTTTAAAATGATCCAACCATGATTATTTTATGATATTATAATTCAACTATGGCACTCAATAAATCAAAACTATTTTAAACTGTTCTTGTATTGACCACCTTTAATATTTTTTAAACTATACTCGAATTACCAGCTATTCAATTCAGTTCATTATTTATATTTTAATCTCAGAGGAAGATAACGTATTGTTATTTTTATGTGAGTAAATACGTACGTTTTCTATATTTATACAAAAGTTTTATCATTAAATTCGAATAACAGTGACGAAATAGTAACTCAGCAGTAAAATAAATATATTAAATGAATAATTATAGGGCTGTGAATAAAAACATCTTCTTAAGCTATCGAAAGCTAAGTATGCAAAAAAAGTGTCAAATACTGTAGGTCTTGTGCAGGCAAAGAGAAGGGTTTGTTTTGCAGGAACTCCGCCGTTAATCGTACAAATTCGAACCGTTAACCGCTTGTTATTAATTAATATTGTTTCGCAAATTGCAAAAGTGTCAAATTTAAACTTTGGTTGGCCCGAGGGAGACGCCGATTTGCGAAGCGTGAGGTTTCAGCCGAAACTACTCGATTGACAAACCCGCAATAATTATTATTTTAACACTTCGAATCGTTTAGGTTGTGGGTGGTGACGAATCCCTCGCAGACGTCGATATTTCGCTGAACTTAAGAACTCACAAATTTCCAAATCACTCGTACAAATTCATACTTGCTGTTTGCTGTAATTAATAAGAACATGAAAAAAATAATTTGTGTTGTACGAATTGACCATAAAGAAGACAGACGTCGTGCAGAGACTTAGGTGCTGTTAAATACTCGTGTAAACTCGTGTTGCACAAAATATATATATATTGTATATTTTCATGAGGCTCCGTCCTATAGTAATATTATGTGTTGATTTTCGTTTTTAAACGGATTTATAAATACACTTTTTTTTTCTCTTTTTACAAATCGAGTATGACATTTTCCTTGCGGTACATCCTGATTTTTTTTATTTTCTTAATCGTTCGATTCTCTTCGACAAGAAGGTAAAACGTTTTCATCGTTAATATTCTTTTACTAGCGGACCATTTGTGCGAAAAATAATGACTGGCAGAAAATCATTTGAATATTATTTTTACTTTCACAATACAATGACAAAAAATGTCAACATCCACAGAGCTAATTCGGTCGAAATAAAAAACTCATTTTTTCTCACTTCAGTAATTCTTTCGGTCGATATGACCAAAACGATTCACGATCATAACCCCGTTTTTAACGCGTCAGCAGTTCGTCCGATGTTTTTTTTTTTCTTTTAATCGTCCTAATAGTTACAGACTCATATACCAAATACACGCATCACGATGAAAAAACTATTTATATTAGTATAAAGGATCGAGCTTGATTCATTCTACAATATTCTACAATATTCTAAAATATTATATTTATTCAATTTAATTGTTTGAATATTTTTTTTTAAAAATGTCATCGATTGAAGACATTTTTGTCAATGGAATGTTGACACCTCAAAAAGTTGTACCAATTATAATTATCGGTGATGGTGCCTGCCTTTTCCGTTCAATATCATTTCATTTGTTTAACACTCAACAAAGATGTCAGGAGATTCGAAATACAATTGTTTCGTATGTGTCTGATAATTGGAATAACTTTATTACTATGTCTTACAATTCAAATGGTGACAACTTTTCCACTGCTGAGGCTTATGTTCGTGAAATGGTCAATCCTACTGTCTACGGTGGTTATTGCGAATTGGTTGCAGCTGGAAATATTTTCTCATTTTTATTTCAAATTTATTATAATAATAATCTTTATGCTAAATTTGGTGTAGATACATTCCCAGTAAAAAGATTGCGTCTAACTGTAAATATTAATAGTGGTCATTTTGATGTTTATTTATCTATTCCTGATATTCATAATGTTGCAGTAAATTTAATTACTACTTCAGAGGGCGATTTATCTATTTTTAATAATAGTGTCACAGAAAATAGTAAGAAAAATAAAAATAGAATTAATAAAAAAAGTAAGAAGCGTCGCCGTGCTAGATATACAGATAAAACTCGAATCAACCAAGTTAAAAAAGCTATAACAAAATACAAAGCAATCAAACACCAAGAAACTTTAGGGTTTCCGACTAAAATTAATTTACGCAAATGGAAAATTAAGAAATTATCTAGTCTAGCATATAATCCCACAATTGATTATAAAAATAACATTGGCACTTTGAACCAAAAATGTAATTTTTGTAACGCTCTCAAGTGGAAAGGCTAAACTCCTGATGTGTGCTGTAATACAGGTAAAACACAACTCGATCCCTTACAGCCGCATTCCATTGACAAAAATGGATGACATTTTTAAATATAATATTTTAAATAATTTTCCAACGTGTTCCGGGTAATCTTTGTATAAAAAATGTGATATACCTACGTATAATGTACAGCTAGAAGCTCACGGCTCACGGCTCTCACGTACATTTTCCCATGTTTAGATCAAAATATATACCAAAATTAAATTAACATGAAAAATACCACTCAATAAACCAAAAATATGCCTTTCGAAGCATGGTAATTAAACATTTTATAACTAAAAACAAAACAACTTGATTAACGATATATTGTTAAGCAAATAACATTGGTCTATGCAGACTGAGTCTGTGCATAGAGTTGCTATCTATGGGCTGCTGCTACATAGCCATAGATAATAAGAATAATAAGCTAAAGTTTAACAAATATTGAAAACATAAAATTAATACCATATATGCTATTGTTATTATATCAATATAGATATACAAATTACATGTAAAAAATTATTTTTACATCTATCTATTTCAACCCTTTAAAATCAAAATTTTAATAAATCCTTTCTTAGTGCCCGATAAAATTATTATAAAAATCTATCCTCGAAATTTTAAGTTGATAACTCAAATAGGTTCGGCCCCGCGTTGATTATTGGTAAAGTACACTTTCCTTTATATATATATATATATATATATATATATATATATATATATAGATTTAATATCGGTCCGAAATAATGAATTAATAAAAGTCAACATTGAGTAGTAATATTCGAACCAGACGAAATATAATCATTAAGTTTAAAATTATCGATTTAATATTTAATCAATGCAGCCTAATGTGTTGGCGATATAAATTTATAAATTAAAATAAAACTCTGTTTAGGAATATACGTGTTGTGATTTTGGGCGTTGCGACACGGCGCAGAATCAGATAATCAAAGTCTTGACTTCCAAACAATTTGGTCAACAATTATAAAAGTGGTCTCAACGTTAAATTCAACGTTGAAGTTTAAAACTTCGGAATAGAAACTTTTGACCGTCACGCGAATGTTGTTCCATTTTCTCTTTTCATTTTCATTTTTAAAACTGTGTGAAAATGATTGTCATGTACTAAAGTTTGCGCGAGTTTCATCGGTTTCCAAATCCCACGCTGTGACATATCAAGTTGTAGAAATGTATTTCGTCACAAGTACTGTTTGTACACGGACTTTTATTTTCAAGTTTAAATGTTGTATTTTTTTTTTTTTCTCTAAATTATTGTTGTTTAAGTACAAATTTTTCTCGTAAACCTATAGTGTTCTCATTGTGGCATATCGACGCCGCATCTCGTAATTTTAAATCTACAAAACAACAACTTTCAAATTCTATTCCACTTGTTTCAAAAACGTAAAACTTCAAGACAAAAAATCGGTTAAAATGTCGGTTTCCTAGCTACGTTATTTTCAAAGTTACTTTTTTCAAATTTTAACGTTTATTCTAAATTTATCGATTTTTTTTTTTTTTTTTTTTGTTTTTCATTGATTAGAATTATTTTAGATGTATCAGAAATAACGCCTTCAAAATACTTACTAAATAAAATTCTGATCCTTTCACAAAATAAAAAAATTAAATAAAAACAGAACACGTCATTTTAAAACCAACAAATTCTTCGCATTTCTCTGAATCTGAAGTAAAAATATTTTACAATCGTTAGAAATTTGACAACATATCTTCAGTAAAATTAATATTCATGATCGAAATAGATTAATGATGTGAAATTTTGACACAAAGACTATTATTTCGATAGAGACGCATTTTTTGGCCTGACGAATACATAACCATCAAGTAAAAAATATATTTCGCAAGTGTACTTGGCGAAGAGAATCATTTTGTATGTATATATTTAATATTATGTATTTATATATTAAATGGATTTTTACTTAAAATGTCTTTTTAAGTACTCTTCGAAAGTTTGTCTAGAAAAGTTTCTTTGTAACGTCGTTAAACGCTGAGGTTGCGTTCGAATTCAAAACGGTTATCTTGTTAGTGAGATTATTCAAAACTGTCTGATAACTGATTATTAACCGATTAGAGTCAAAAAAATATAATGATAAAATATTATAAGTGAGGTCCAAGCGAATGCTACTTTTGAGGGGAGAGTGATAGAAAGATAATTCTTATATTTAAGTACGTTTCAAATCATTCCAATTTCAATGAAGTTAATTATTTTTCTTTTTGTCACTTTTTTCCACTAAATGTGCTTTCACTTTTTTTTACCCATTTGGTCCTTTTTTCTTAATTTTTACTTAATTTTCATAAAAATTGCATATATTTCTATATTAGGTATTATATTATATTATAATATTTCTACCATATTAAAATTAAATTATTTTTGCCAGAATAAGTAATTATTTATCTAGTTTATAATTTATACATAAATGTATTATTTGTTGAATTATTTATAATTTACCGAAAAGCGAAATCAACTTGACCAAATATATCGTCGAAAATTATTTTTTTAATGTTTAATTAAGACATAATTTAAATTTGATTTTCAACTCGGAATGGAGCGTAGAAGCTAGTGTTTTTACAATAATTTTATTGAAATATTTGTCCAAAAGATTCGACTAGAAACTTATTGAATCAGAATTCGACAATAAATAGTTTTTAAAGAGGTCAATTTTTCGATAGTTTATCAAAATTTGACAAAAATGGCTTTAAAAATTCTCTGTTTAATCCAAAATTTATGAAAATCCATGTATAGACAAATCAAAATATGAAAAATATTTTGAAAAAAAAAAATTTTAATATGTGAAAAAAGAATTTGTTCTTAGTTTTTGTCTGTTTTGTATAGTTATGGGATGGAAAATATTTAAAAAAAATTAAAATTTTTTCATATAAACTGAAGTTCTGTTCAGAATCGTTTTATTTAAGAAATCATTTATTGATTCTTTAAAGTAAAATACGCTTACCAAGTCCACTTAAAAAATACCCATAGTATGACGTATATCAGGCTTTTTTAATGTTAAATTTAATAAATGTATTTTTTTCTGCTTTTTTCGGCTACTCGATATTTATTACTCAATACTAATTATTAGTATCAAACATTGTTGATTTTACGCGTAAAACATAAATATTTTTTATTTCGAGATATCGGTTGACAACTGATTAAACAAAATTAAATTACGGATACATGTGTGAAAGAAATGAATTATTACTAAAATATTATAAAAACAGAACCAGTTCGTTAATTTTAAACACAACATAATTTATTTACGGTTAAGTACCCATTTTTTTTTAACGACTCTGTATAAAAAGTCGTCTACCTACATTTGTTTTATTAATTTTTTACCAAAAACATCTGCTATGTCATGAACTGTTGTTTTTTGCCGTTGTTTTTTTTTTTTTTTATCACGTATTTATTTTTATTTTTTTACATCAAACTAAACCGTCCGTTCATTTAACCTTTCGCGCGCGCGAAAGAAGAAAAAAAAGGGATCATTAATCAACCTTTTTTACGGCCGTGGCACCGCGTAAAAGGGCGAAAGATTCGCGCTCGCGTTTTGCCCCGATGTAAAACCACGCGAAGGGTCCGCGCGCGCGCATAACCTATATATTTACAAGTTTCCGTGTCAAATTTAATAATAGCATCATCATTTTTATTCGCATATTTACATGTGTACATCTACTTTTCATTTTCCTCATTCTCTTCTCTCTCTCTCTCTCTCTTCTCTCTCTCTCTCTCTCCTCTCTCTATCTATCTATCTTTATCTCAATCTCGTGCTGTACGTTTTTACGACGTATCATCCGCCACCGAATGGAAACTGAAGTCATACAGGAGCAATGAACCCGGTTCGGTTTTAATGTGATATACGATTTCTCCAGGGGAGGGGAGGGGGCGACGTTGATGATTTATGACTTGGACGAAAATTTAAAACGGCCGTAACGTTGTTTTTAATGGCGGCATTAGCGAATTTCGTCTCGCGTGCGCGCGCGTAAAAAAACGCGGTTTTAAAAGCATCGCGCGTCTTGCCACGAGAACGACGACGCGGTGGTAGGTAGGTACGACTTGAACTCGCGTGATGAAACCGAAGCGATCGCGTCGAAACATTCGTAAATCGTCTGCGTTTTTTCCACGGACAGACCGGCCGCACATCAACTACCTATATATTATCGTCGTTATACGAGTAGCTATTAATATGCATGTGTGTGTGTGTGTGTACATACGTGTGCGCCAAGGCACTTAAATCACATTGCACTATTTCCGCCGTTATATCGACTCTCCAGTTTGACGAACCTATTTGTTCCGTTAATAGCGTTGTTACTGCTGCTTGTACCCATATTGAAACGTGCTCGTGACCGTCTAGATCAATGGTTCCCAACCTTTTCTATTCTACCATTTGTAGATTTTCAAAAATCTCACGCTCCCCTCCCGTTTACAGATGAAAAAAAAATGTATCACCTTTTTTGTGTACAAAACAAATTACAAATATTAATGATTATAAAATATAAACAACAGTAAATAATATAATACAATAACCAATGAATTTAAGTAATAATGATGGTAATAAATTAGAATAAAATAATAATTATAAGTTATGTTTAGCGACTAAACACTAATTGTAATCTTTAGCCGTTATTGATACCCAATAATGTTCGTTATTAATTTTCAATTTTTCTCTACATTAATTAAAAAATTTCCTTTCTGATGACTGCTTGTGCCTGCCCAGCAATGTGTACACGACTCTCAAGAGTGGTGCGCTCCCCAGGTTGGGAAACACTGATCTAGATTCTAGAACAGTAATGATGCTCAAACTATTTTATTCAGTGGGGCACTTTTTATTATGGCCACCGAGTATATAAAAATATAAATAATCACAATAATGTGTTTTTTTAACTCATCTCTTATTGACTATTTAAAAAAAAAAAATACTACAAATTGATGTATTTTTTGATAAAAATATATAAATTACTGTTATTTAATTTTATACCAATTTTGGAATTAAAGGTCATAATTGATTGGGGGAGTTAATATTTCTTACAGTACTAAATAACACTTTAAAATATTCATATTTTTAATTGCTGCAAGAACCAGAGAAGATCATATTTCATGTATTTAAGTATTTGATGTAAAATTAAAATTATTCGTTTATCACATTGAGTATAGTGACATATGGAATTTTGAAAACTGCAAAAATTTTAAAAATCAAACTCATTAATTTGTTCAACATTTTGATTCATAGAAAGATTAAAAATTACAAAACGATTTTCAGTTGTTAAACTATATAAAAGAAAAATCTTTCCGCCTATTTGAAAATCCATTTAATGTTGAAGAAAACTATGTCAATACTTGAATATTGTATTGAGTATTCAGTTGAAAACTAATTTGTTTTATTCTGATGAATTTCAATAAATGAAACATTTTAAAATATTACAATTTTATTAAGAGTTTTCTTACAAAGGTTTTTTTTTTTTTATGGCGCATTATAATTGAAATTGAAACTGTATTTTATCTCAACAAATAATTTTAAAAAACATTTTTAATGTTTTACATTATTTTTAATAAATTTTTAACACCACTTCGAATACCTTCGAGGTCCACATGTAGCCCGCGCACACAGTGTTAGGCACTATTGTACCAGATTAGTAATGTGAGTGAAAAAAAATCGCACTTTTTGCGTTCGCTACACGGCGTATTTAAGTAAAATGTTAAATTAATATTTATGTGCAATAACGATATTATTTGCTTTTATACACAGTAGGCAAACGTATACATTCACATCAATCATCACTAAGACCCGCCATTTCAGACATTAACACATTACTAATAGTTTCAAAAGTAACTGGTGAAGCTATACATTTTAATTTATGGACAAATACGCGTATTTCAACATTTTCGGAAAATATAACACGTTTTTATGCGCGTTATCGAATATTTTCGACTGACCGAACTCTGAAGACTGATTATATTGGATTCTAAGTGAAACGAAAAAACTGGTATTTTTAAAATAATGTTAATTTTTTTATGCGTACACGTTTTTGTATGTAAATACTTGCCCAATAGTTTCGACTAACATCTTTTTGAATCAGAATTAACCTCTATTAGGTACATTAAAGAGATTATTTTTCTTAATTCTCAATATTTTTCCAAAATTAGGGATAAACTAATCAGAATTTGATAAAAAATACTTTTGAAAATTTCATTTTAATCCAAACTTTATGAAAGTTCAAATATAGATACAAAATAATATAGAATTAAAAGAAAATTTGAAAATTCGAAAAAACATTTTTGGATATGTATTATCTAAACTTATTATTATTGCTGAAATAAATTATAAATTTGATTTAGTCATTTAGTTAGTTTGATGCATCTACGTATTTTCAATCAATATCACAACTTTGTATGGTCACAAACGACTCAAAGCAAAACCCCAGCATATAGGATACTTTAAACATCTCAAATATCGTCGAAGGTAAAATGTGCTAACAAGTTACGTATATATAAACTCGTTCTGCTCTTTGTTAGTTCAAAGGCAATTGCTGAAATTTCATTTGAATAGGGTTTTCTAGAAAATTCTCGTAGTAACCTATATCATTAAGTCTCATTTAATTGTATTTGGTTTAGTTGAAATATAATCCGAAATCTACTTAGATGATAAACAACCAAAAAGGTCGGTATAGAAGGTACTCACTTTAATTCTACTAATGTCACATTTCAATTATCTTTCGATTAAATTAATAAAATACTTAAATCGAAAATATGAGCTAAATTCCAACAAAATAATAAAAGTATATACAAATGTACGGCGGTACTACATTTTCGGAATCGAATTAAATTAAAAATGTATTGATTTCAAAAGTGCAAAAGACAATAAACGTTTACGAAAATTCGTCGAGCTTTTACATTTCAAAAACGATATTACATTTTGATGATGATCAAATCCACTTTTTTAACCCTTAATTAATTTTTGATTTTCCGCAATGTTAAATACATCTAATAATAATTGCAAGAATTAGTAGTTTTTAAAATAGGTACTCGTGAAAATACTATTTCTTATTTCTGAATAAAAAATGTAAATGTTTTTTTGAATTTTTTTCGCGATCCGAACAACTGGTAAGTACGCAATAGTTTTAGTGCTACTTATGTACGAGTTGGGTGTACTTTGCATTTATCCAAAGACTTCCGCGTATGACTGGAAAAATTATTTATTTTTAACAAAATTTGCATTATTCCTGCGCAGTCGTTATTGAAACATAAATAAAACAGTAAAAATGTTATTAAAATGAAAATTTGCATACTATAATTATAAAAAAATAACAATAACTACAGTAGTTTGTCGTCAAAGTAAACGTACATCAAATGTTTTTAATTTATCAAATAAATAAAAACAATGCAATTGTGTTTACAAAATGTATACTATTTTTGATGGTCAAATTGAAATTAGCTTAAAAATACCAAGAAAAGATCGTTTAAGAAAAATTAATGTGGCATTAAATATGGAATAATAAATTATGAAATATACTGTAGATTACACGTATAAAATACATTTCCAAAAACATTGATATAATTCATAGCATAAATATTGAAAAGTAGTTTGGAATTCGATTGTATCAGTGAAGACAACAGTCAGACATTTTCGAAAACAAAATTTGCGATTTAAAATATCTTCATTTAAAATCGGCATGATAAAACAGTATAAGCTTCTGTTTTTACGATAATTAAGTGCCTTAATTTCATAATTTGGTTTATGATACAAAAAAAAAAAAACCTACGGAAAATATTATATTTATAACCGTCATCGCATAATATCGATTTCAAATTTCAAATTTTATAATTATGTATTAAGTTCTTGTTTACATTATACTGGCAATTTATGTGTAAAACCGTTGAATTCGTTAAATACAATATATTATATGGTTTACTGAAAAAATTCATTGATCTTTTAAAAAAATTTCATGTAAATAATGCGATTATTTAAAATAATTTTTTACAAACTATTATAATAATTCATATACAGTAGAAATCATATTTTATAAATAGACAAAATATTACTCATAGTAAAAACGATCGGTATATAAATATGTATATATTTTTTTTTTAATAAACTGTAAAAGATATTTGCCATATTATACGTATTTTTTTTTTCCAAATAAATCAATGACTCAAATGTCACAATGAGTATAAAGTATATTATTTTCATTGCAATTCTAACGTATAAAAAACAAAAAAAAAAAAGATACGTTTTCTTTTTCTCCTCACAGTAAATTTCTTTCGTTCGGTTCGTTTTTCATGGAATCAACGCGCCACCTACACAAGCCTGTGCAATTAATATCACTAGAAATTTCGTACGAGTACAAACGCGTTAAATACGATTGAACACACGAATACCATTGACAATAAAGTTATTGTTCCGCATTATCTCTTGAAATAACGATAAATATCATTATTATCCACGATAAAATGGGAACGATATGGGAATCGTGTAGTCATTCAGTGTGATCCGCGTAATTCATACGTGATGGCATTGCACATTGGAAGTAAGCATCTGTTGCAATGAAAAGATCGATTAGAAAAAAGCCAGACATACTTTGCACGATGGATGTTCTTCGCACGACTGGTGGCATTCTCTTGACGGGTGTATTGAATTTTAAAGAAACGATAAATCATTTCTTCAATAAAACGATTCTGAACGAGGGAAGGTAATAATATAAAAAATAAATGAGAAAAAAAAATGTTCGAAAAATGTCCAAAATTTTTTTTCACATTTTCAAAATTTTCTTGCGCCAAAATCTTTCTTATATGATTTTCTATCTATGTTTAAATTTTTATCTATGTTCGGATCAAAAAATGATGGTTTCTGAGTCGTTTTAGTCGAATTTTGGGTAGTATTTTCCAAAAAAAAAAAAAAAATTAAGAATTGAGAAATTCAATAAATGATCTCTCTAAAGTACAATCTAGAAGCAAATCCGGTTTCAAAAAGTTACTGATCGAAACTTTTGGACAAGTATTTCCATACAAAAAGTTGTATACAGAAAAAAAAATAAACATTGTAAAAACACAAGCTTTTTCACTTCGTTCAGAATCTAAAATATCGTTTTGGATTCTAAACGGAGCGAAGAATGTATTGGTTTCACAAATCTTTGTGTTTAATTTTTTTTCCATGTATAGAAATATTTTTTAGGATAGAAATAATGGTCCGAAAGTTTCGATTAGTAATTTTCGAAAATTGCATCCAATTAGCACTTTTAGAAGATAATTTTTCAAAATTCTCAATAGTTTTTCCAAGTTTATGGAAAAGAAATCAAAAATTGACAAAAAAAACGGTCAATTATGCCATAATCTAAATTTTCATTTTAGTTTTTCAACATAACTTCAAAAATAATAAAGCTAGAAACTTGGAACTTTCATTAACTACTTACTAATCATGCGCATACGTCATAAAAATTTTAAAAACATTTAACCCATTTTTTAGCTCAGTAAAGAATTTTATTTTATAAAATTGTAGTTTCTTCGTCAGGTCTTCTAAAGACCTGAACATTAAATACAAACAAATCCATATGTATTTTAGTAATGCCTAACGATACTAAAAAAATAACAATAATCGAAAATCAACTTAGTTTTTTACATAGCCATTTAAACTTAAAATTAGCATATAACTAGTCTTGTTATATGCTTGTTATATATATTTTTTTTAACAAAAACTTCATAAGACAATCGATTGATAATCCGTAGATATTTTCTTTTAACAAAATATTTCTCGCGTATTTTTGTATAAGGGATATAATTTTCATAAATGTTGTCATAATGAATAATTTTTTACAATCGTTTACAATTAGGATTATGACAGTTAATCCAAATAATAGCAGATTTATTTTTCTTATAATACTGTAGGTACATAATTGATAATTTATATGGATAAAGAAATGAACATTGATTATTCTTTTTTTAAATGATTCTGTTGGGTAATTTCTTTATATTTGAAAAAAAAAATAGACTTAAAAAAAAATTGCATTATAAAATAAATGTAAAAACTAGAAATATGTTAAAACCCAAATATTTACCCCAAAACACCAAATAAAGGAACGTTGATGATTTCAATTTATAAATATAAATTATTATTGGTATTAAGTAATTAATTACCTGATACACAGACACACAATTTTTGAGTACTCAACTTTACAACTCGAAAATAATGATGTAAAAAAAAAAAAAAAAAAATTATAATAATACTCACTCAACTGCCAACACTATTGATTAACAGTAACTGTTAATTTAACAACAACAACTGTTGTTAAACATAACCTATCCAAAGAATTCTCATGGTGCGAAGTATGTCCGGATTTTTTGATTTTTTTCTATTATCTATTATGAAAAAAAATAATCGTTATAAGCACAAAAAAATAAATAAGCAAACGATAGCAAATCCATCACATGTAATCAACCGACTTTTAGTTAGCGATAAAGTCATCTTAGATGCCACCAAAGAGCTTAGGATTTTTAAAAGGGGCGACTAATCACTCATCCGCGCCATCACTGATGGATTACGGAACACACACGGATTATCGGTAAAATATTTCTATAAACTCACGGAAAATAAACATCATAATTCACATAAATTCATAACACTCGGAGCATATAACATCCATCACAAACGTCATTATAAACCGTAGGAATTATCCCGCGCAATCTTAAAACGTCGGGTCATTAAATCTCATAAATGTCATCACATAAACGATTTCTTCTGTACATTTGAAATGTTTAAACTTTTCAAATGTATTCGCAATTATTGCTAAGAGATGAATAAGTCTGGGCAATCACGGTGCAACAATAGAGAAAGCATATCATAATTTTTTTCTTGCATAGATTATATGTTAGGTACGCATAATATTTTCTAAGTGTGTATATTTACTATAAAACTTTAATACGTTAATTAAAATAGTTTCCCCGACGATAGGTTTAATTTATTTTATGGTCCTCCGAGCGAATCTAATTACACAACGCGCACTGTAGTTTTAATGATTGTGAACATAAAATTTATGTGAGAGTAAAATTATAAATTCTGTTTAATCACGTTGTTTTATGTCATATTTATTAGTAAAAGAGGTAAGTACATTTTATTACTACTTTCGTAATAAGAATACAAATAATTCGTTCCTGCAGTGGTCTATATTTGTCTCACGCCTCGAATACACTTAGTATCGCTTTTTCCGAAATAAAGCTTTCCATATAGTTCAATATAATAAAATGAAAGTTTAATTTTTTAAAATCCAATTCTAAATTGACGTGTAACAGCGTCCACTGGATTATGCTAAAAACAAAACGTCAGCCTCTTGAAAGATTCAAAAAGAAAAAGTACTTATTCCCGAACAAATGATGAACACTTTTAACAAATGGGAGGAGGGCACAAGGGGACTGGGTTTCTTTACTATTTTTTTTTTTTTTTTATCATTTGCCTTTGACCACATATCCCATACACAGTCTAACTTGAGTTTTTATTTTTCATAGTTATTTCATAAGTGATAATAGTGAAATGAAAATTCAGATTTTCAGATTCTAGACAAAGTAAAGAGGCTATTTACAATGGTGTTTATACTTTTTTTTCTGTGAGCACTTTTTCGTATAGAAATGCTCGTCTAAAAATCTCAACCACCGACTTTTTGAAATTGGATTTGTCTCTAGATGATACTTTAAGGCCGTAATTTTTCAAAATTCTCAATTTGTTCTCCAAATTTAGGAAAAACTGACCAAAATTTGACAAAAAAAACTCGGAAACTATTATTTTTTATCCAAACTTTATGAGACTTTATACATAGACAATAATATGAGAAATATTTTTGTGCAAGAATATTTTAAAAATATGAAAAAACAGTTTTGGACAGTTTTTTCTAACTACTTTTTTTTCATTTTTTTCCCCCTTTTTTTTATTTGTTAGATAAAAAAAAATTAAAGTAAAAATAAGTAAAATATAGGCAAAAAAGTCGGATATACTTCAAACATGAGTATTCTTCTCTCCTCGGGTCAGATACTTTTGATGGGTGAGTAAGCTGAAAATTATGACTATTATTGTTCTTTATATTATTAATTTTTTTTGTTCAGAAAAGTAATATTGAAGAAATGATTTATCGTTTTTTTTTTAATTCTACAACCCACTTAGAGAATCCAACCCAAAAAAAGAAGAATACCCGCAGTGTGAAGTATGTCTGGCTTTCTTGTCTATACTTTACTTATCTTTGCACTACTTTACTTTACTTTATATTACTTTACTTTTTTTAAGATTCTGATATTGGTTTTAAAAGTTTCTGTCTCAATAATTTTTTTTTTTTTTAGGTTAAGTTAAAAAACAAAAATAAAATTAATAAAAATAAATTCAGGTTATGGTATTCTTTACAGTTTTTTATCAATTTTCCGGTAGTTTTCCTTTAACCACAGAAAAAGTATTGAGAAATTTGAAAAATAACCTCTTGGATGTACTATTTGAGTGTGATTTCGGATCTATTAAGTTATTCATCGAAATATTTGGGTAAATATTTCTACACGAAAAAATGTTTACAGAAGAAGAAAAAAATAAACCAAAAAAATAAATAAATAAATATACATCATTTTAAAAACATATTAAGCTTCTTCACTCTGCTCAGAATCTAAAACACACTACAAGTATGTGAACCTATACTCATTTAGGGAAATCATACTATACTATCCAAAGTTAAAAATACCCCATGTTAATATCGATATTAAAAATATTCATATTCAAACTATACCTTATTTTTAATAATTCCTTTTTCAATTGTATAAGTGTTATACAAAAAAAAGTAAATTTCAAAAACATATATTATAGTATAAATGTTTTTTATATTATATTAAAATTATTTATAAAAACAAAAAACTATAGAATCTTTGGAAATAATATTCTTAGGACATAGGTCATGGGTTTAAATAATGTAAAAAATAAAATTATGGAGCACAACATGATGTAATGTTATTTTTACATACGTATTAGAATATCCATAATTCCATAACCTAGCCAGAATACGGGATATTTCTAACGTGGCTTTTTCCAACACGGAATATTTTGAAGCATGGAATATTTTGGGGGCTGACTTTACTCTAGACCAGTGGTTCCCAATTGGTGGTCCGCGGACTCCCAGGGGTCCGTAGGTCGATGTTAGGGGGTCCGCGGCTGTGTTAGTCAGGATAAAACTTGCTGTTTTTATAGTTTTTTTTTTTTTTTTTTCTGAGAAAATGTGTGTTCATAATATTGCAAAAAGGTGTGTTTATTAAAATAAATGATAAAGAGAAGGTATTCTTGATTTTCGTGTGTTAAATTAAGTTGAAACAATACATGTATAGAAAGAAGGTAACTTCTACAAGCATATTCGTAAAAAAAGGGGTCCCTGATTCAATTTAAGTTTTAGCTAGGGGTCCTCGGTATAATTCTAATTGGGAACCACTGCTCTAGACACCTGACACCTGCTGGACGGGCACTGAAGAAGTTCGCGACGTTGCCCAAACATCAAACTTACTTTCTGCTAAACAAATTTTGGAAAAAATACTTGTTATTTTAATAACGTGAGAGGTGAATATTGTGTCATTTCCGCAAAAAATAAATGCAAATCGGTTCCTCGATACTCAACGTTTCCTTCACCTCACACAGATCCCAATGGCCGGGAAAATATCCGCGAATCGTGGTTTTTGGTTTTCCTGGAATAAATCGTTGTGTTACACAGCGTGATACACGCGAGATGATAATATACGAATCCAATCTCTCCGAATGAGACGCCAAAGTGACGCATGTAACGGCGTCCACCCGAACGAGTATATTAAAAACGTCAGCGTCGCGATAAATTCGAATTTGGGGGGGGGAGGAGGGCAATAAAAAAAAAAAAACACAACGACTTCCGAACAAATGACGAACGCTTTTAACAGCTCTATACGCGCGTCGGGATGTACACAATATATACCCTCTGTAATACATATATATATATTTCACAAAGTGTGTACACCGAGACACTATTTTTTTTTTCTCTTTATTATTAACTTTACGCGCGTACAGACGTTATTGGTGGGAGGGGGCACACCCGTCAACGTCCGTACGAAAAGCCAATTGATTCACGGCTCCCGCGACGCTTGAATGTTTTATACGCGTTCGAGAGTAACGTACAAAAGTTTGAATGATCGCCTCCTTTTTTCCGTGTTAACCTAATGGATGCTGTAAATTAAATCGGCGCGACGAGAGAACTCAAACCTATTAACACTTGTCACCGCGACTCCTGTCGATTTCTGGTAGTGTGAAAAACTGTATTCACGTAGAAGTGTATAATATAGTAATAATAATAATTTATGTGCGCCGCCGCCGTGTAGGAACCGCATCAACTTTGGGACGAGACGCGTCTCGTTTCGCGTCGCGCGTTCCCATAAACCCGATTTCCACTTTAACCGCGCGATTTCGTCGGACGTGGACAAATAATAAGCTCTGGTTATGTGGTGATGACTCTATGATGATGATGACCGTTTAATTTGTACGCGGATAGGCCCGCTTGACAATCGGATATTCCGCACCCGTCCAATTCGGCGTTTAATCGCGCATCGATAAATCGCAAATCTCAAAAATGTTGTTACACGAGGTCGGCGACCCTTAAATTAGTGCTGGTCACGGGCGATGTTCTAGAACAGTGGTTTTCAACCTATGCGTCGCGGCTTCCAGGGGCGTCGTTGGTTATTATCAAAGGAACCACGTTCGCAGTAGAAACTAAAAATTTCAATTGTAAAAAAATAAATCACAAAAAAAAAAATGTTTCTATTATTAATAGTTACGTGTTAATTATTAAATAAAGTTTATTAAAATAAGTAAAATAAAAATTCGTTTATTTTAAATATTCGTATGGGAGCCGTATATTTCATTTCAAAATCACAAAAAGCCGTGGGCCCAAAATAGTTGACAACCACTGTTCTATAAGAGTGTCATTTTTTTGGCCTAGAATAAAAAAAAATATATTATTAGTATTAGAGATATTTGAATTGGCCAAAATTTTGATGAAACCCAATCGACTAAATTTACTTTTGGTACTTTAGAGAGACAATTTTCCGAAATTCCTTAAAAATCTGGAATTCTAAAAAAATGTACGATAAAACATAAAATGTTGATCAATTATTATATTATACACTGAATTATTAATAGTTCTGTAAACATTGATTTGGTAAAGTTTTGAAAAATATTCGACTCCTTTAGAGCCATGTAAAAAACTTCAAAAGTATCAGACGTAAGTTGTATTTTATGAGTATAACAAGATTGAGCATAATTTTCGGCTTAACAAAGAAAACCATTAACAATAGAAAAATACAAAAGAAAACACAACAGCGTTGCCATATTTATTTTAATTATATACTTTTGATGCGGCTCACAGTTTCTGCGCGTTTTGGCACTCGTCGCTACGCTACGTAAGTGACATTGATCGTCACTCCGCTCCACAGCTCTGTTTGCTTCGCTCACTACGCAAAACTCCCCTCGCGCTTTGCCCTCGATTCAAACCGATATCAACCCTCAGTTTGCTGTGGGAACGTGGGAACATTTCGGCTTGTTAATCAACTTACTGTGCAACATGAAGACATTTTGGTTTAATAATCGGTAATTATAGACAAGCTAAGAAAATACCTTGTAGAATATAGATCGTTAATGTTCATGTAAAAATACATACGTTCAAAATTTTGGTTGAAATGTGGCAACAATGCTTAAAATATTCTATGCTCAATCGTGTAGCTAAAAAGGTTTATGCTCAATAGTGTTTTACACGTATTTTAGATTCTGAGGGGAGCGAAGAAGCTAGTGTTTTTACAATGATGTTTATTTTTTATTTTTTTTTTTTTTCTGTTAACACTTTTTCGTGTAGAAATACTTGTCCAAAAATTTCGATCAGTACCTCTCTGAAACCGGATTTTCCTCTAGATTGTACTTTAGAGAGGTCATTTTTTGAATTTCTCAATTTTTCGATTATTATTTTGGAAAAAACTACC
>JAIPRM010003599.1:0-25548 GCA_025469315.1 Stegophylla sp. TES_Ste_2020
GTTCAGAATCGTTTTACTGAAGAAATGATTTATCGTTTCTTTAAAATTTAATACGCCCGTCAAGAGAATACCACCCGTCGTGCGAAGTACACCCATCGTGCGAAGTATGTCCGGCTTTTTTATCTTGAACAAAATAATGAGAATAAAATAATAATAAACACTGTTGTATATTATTCATCGCATTCCACTAGGATTTTCGAACTACTGACCCGAAAAGTTGTAGTCAATGATCTTAAATAAATTTTAATCTGTATTGTCTATTTTGTCTTTTTTTTTGGGGGGGGGGTGGGAGGGTCTGTAAGCTTTTTAGAAACTACTAAGGCTGAGCAAGTCACTTCTATAATTTTAACCAGTGTAGTTATGTTAATCTAAACTTAATGTAAGTTAAATTTTAAATTAAAAGTTATTCAGATTTTTTTTTTTATTAATTGAAGTTACAAGTTAATTGGAAAAAATGTAACTTAACTATGTTAAAAATAAGTAACTTTTTTTTTAGTTACTTGCAATCCATGTCAAAACACAATACAAATCATTGTTGATAAAAGTGCATTATAATATTATGTTACCATTAGGTGGCAAAGTGTTGAATTCGGCAATCCAAAAAAATGCCAAAAATGAGCAGGAAAATTATAATGTTCAAAAACTTAAAAATATAAAAACATTGACTTGCTAACTGACGAAGTGACAACTGTTATATTATGATTAATCACTACATAGTCTTTGTCAGAGAAATTTCATTGGATGGTTTTTATTGGTTATTTTTGTTATTTCCATGGATTCTATCTGTTTGATACTAATATTTATTGAGAGTTTTTTTTTTTGGAGGGGGAATCTACGACAATGCGTTTCAAGTGCATAAGTCATGTTTCGCTTAATATTGTAACTCATATCTAAAAAGTTGAACTTTAATTTTGCATTTGAAAGCATTGTATAACATTTTCGGTCACGTTTATAAATAAATACTTAAATATTTGTTTTTACAATTTATTTATTCATAAAATATTTTGTTTGAATAGCTTTTTAGTATACTTCAGCACACCGAATGTCATCCGTTCAATTTTTTTATAATTATTTAAGTTTTTCAAACAGACATTAAACTACACGAGGAGGGACTGAATGTCAATGCAAATAACTTTATTTAGAAGGAGTGTTCTCTACATTAATATATTCCAAGTACACGCGCCTACATAACTCGATTACTATATAACATACTTCAAAAATAGAACTAAGTTTTGTATTTTCACCGTTTTTCCATTTTAGACCATTTTTAGGTAATTCAATTTATTTCGTATATTGGGCGTTCATTTCTAAAGGCATTTAATGAGGTCAAAGGAATTTTTTAATCGCTTTAAAAGCATTTAAATCCAAAATTTGTAGTGTATACTAGTCGCTAGTCCAAAACCTCGTTGAGGATTCCTTTTCATCTTTTATCCCCTACCGTTCACCACAATCGTTTGTTTACCATCGCCCTGATTATAATCCACGCCATTTTATCCGTTTTCGCGGGTTACTTTCAAGTACTGTGTGCGAGTCTCTGCCAAACGGGTTATCCAAACGTTTGACCAATTATTAGTGTTATTAAATTCATATGTCGATGGAGTGTGTGTCTGGACAGAAGGGACCCTTTCATCCGCGTGAGTGACGAGACGTTTTCCGCTATCTGATTATTACACTAATTTACTCGAAAAAAGTGACGCCCTACTACAAAGTCGAGATCGCTTCATTTGGAGAGAGAGAGAGAGAGAGAAAAAAATTTAAACGGACTTACATCTCACAATTGTTATTCTTCACTTCTCGAACTTCGTATACTCATGGTGGGCATGTTTGATTTTAAAGAATGATGTTACATTAAACCTATGTAAGAATAATATTGTATACAATTTATCATTTTATTGATTTATTAATTACACACCGACCGAGTCCAAAAACTGTCGAGTTAATTAAATTATAATTTTGTTTTACAAGTATATCAATTTTTTTATATATAAATATGCTAAATCAGCATAATATGTCGTTGTTTTTAATTGCATATTAAAAAAAGTTTTTTTAATGATACGACTTTCGAGCTGTGTTGATAATAATAATATTATACTGCGCATAAAGCGCGTGTAAAAAGCATTTTGCGAACTTAACGTTTCCACCGCCGCCGCTGAGAGTCCGTGTCAAGTGTGTGTAAAAACTAAAACGAAATAACGCACGTGGACAAAACGCGCATGAACGCCGTACGGTGTTATCTCTGGGGTGCACCTTTCTTACGAATTCACCTCCCCGCCCTTATTACACACTTACCTACACCACCCCGAAAGTTTTCAACCAATTTACTCGCGGCCGAGCCGTAGTCGTGCAGCTATAGTCGGTTTCATTAGTTAAATTGACGCGATAAAAGTTTTCTCTCTCTCGTCCCGTATACTACTATCTACATTAACTCGACGATCCTTTTTTCCTTCACCTCTAATACAATTTTTCGGGTCCAAAGTTTACGGCCCTTAAAGGTGGTCATGACGGGGCTTAAATTTTCTTCAAGTGCACTAAAACGCTAAGTGTGCAATTTGTTTCTCCAGTGCTTGAATTGGAAATAAAAAAAATAGAAAAGGGACGCGTAACTCTAAAAAAAAAAAAACTAGTGTCCTCAAAAATTGTAATACCACATATACCCGTGGGTGATTTTTGAAAATTAGTAGAAGTACGCTAAAAATATTTTAGAATATAAGGGGTACTCCCCCCCCCAATTCAAGCACTACCGGTAAATATTCCGGAAAAAAGCACTCGATATCGGAATATATTACTAGACAGTCAAAGACACGACAATACAAAAATACATAAAAATTATCTACTTCGTGTTGTTCGAACTTTTATAGGTTAGGTTAGTTTAGGTTAAGGGGAGGGCGAATACTGAGACAACGAGTTTGCACGTTCAAATAACAATAAGAGTGCTGTAACGATGTCTTTGATATTTTAGGGTAGTGTAGGGTGACCGTATTTCTAAAAATATAAAACAGGACATAAAAACGATACGAATTTGGCAAAATCAATTTAGAAATATCATAAGAAAATCTTAACTTTATACAAATGTACACTTAATATGCAATATTATCAGACTAACGCTCATTTATTAGAAAAAAAATCGAGTTAATAATAACGGTTTATTAATATTATTAGAATATTTGAATTTAGAAATGCTTGAGAAATAATGGCTTTGATTCAATGACTAATAGGGCAAAGAGTGTCCCGTAGGAATTTTTCAGAACAACATACTTAAAAAGCTAGGTCACCCTAAGGCAATACACTAGTACATAAATAGTGTAGAATGTGTAAATATTATTTTTTTATTAAATTATCTCTTTTTTAAGAAATATCGTATTTTTGTTCTAGGAAATAAAATCAAATTGAATATTTTTGCAATCATTTAACCCCGTATGGGGAAAGGAAAAACACAAACAATAAATTTAAAAAATAAATAAATTATACTATCCATAAATTCTGTCAAAATCACTATTAGTCAAATTACAAAAGTGTATAACAATTATTACAATATTATTACGTACGTTGTAAATTATTGAAAATTTACAAATTATTATAACAATAGATGACGAAAACCAGCAGGTAAAGGATCAAAGTACGAACCGAATATGTATTGAGGAATGTGATGATTTGCTTACTAAATCTACATTATTTGTTTTTCAAATTTGATAGATTTTTTGATAACAGTTTTCTCTGAATCTTGAACCAATTTCAAGCTTACTCTGCTATTTCTCGAGTACCTTACAAGAAATTTTATTATTTTCCAACCCTTATAAACACGACGGACATATAATGTCCGACTTGTCAAATAATAAGGGGCGTTCAATAGGTGACGTTATGTATTTCGTTTGGAATTTTTTCGTATTATGCACTGGTCGCGTGTGTTTTAAATATTTGAATAAAAAAACGCGAAAGTCCGACGAAAGAACGGGCAAAGAGAATTCCCGAACGAAAATTCCGAAAAATCTTTTTTTTTTTTCAAGTCTTAGTTGCGCAAACATTATATACGTTGACCGCCTGAAATTGCGAAAAAAGAGAAAACGAGTGGGTTATCTCTCTTGAAGCGGAGACGAGAATATTATTACGTGTTTGTTCTGCACTCGACCTTTTCGTATACGTCGGGGTAGTGCATCGTCTTTGGTCGAAAACAGAGGCATAAAAACACGAAAACGCACTGATATTCGAATACTTATTATTATTATTATTATTATTCATTCTCCCTGGAATTCAAATGACCGACGACGACACGACACGAGCAAACGAATGAAAAAAAAACAAAAATATTCCAAGCGAATCAGCACGTCAAACAAGAACAATAATAATATATTATTATAATATAATAAACGACCGCGTTTTGTACTGTTTTTATTATATGCGATTCGAATATTCTAGGATATATACAGGGCGATACAAAATTTATGTTACAGTTATAATTTTATCATATTAATATTCAAAATAGAGGAAAACGTATCACACAGAAGTTAGTTTATTTAATAAAACCTAAAATAATATGGAAATTTCATGTTTTTTAATCACCTCTAATTCAGGGGTGAACTTTTGAAAATCAAATCTATATATTTTTTGACAATGTAATATGAATGTATTTAAAAAAAAAAATTGTTTCTTGAAAAACATCAATTGATGCAAAACTCTAGGTTTTAGAGCGATTTTAAGTTTTTAAGTCTTAAATTTCAAGTCATTTAAATAATCAACAAAAATTATTATGTAAACGAATGTAATTTATTTAGAAAAAAAAAAATAACATTTTTCTATTAAGCTTTAAATAATATTATTGTTATGGTTAATGTTAATTTATGCGAGTAAAGTGAATTTAGGGGCGGTTGTGGGGTGGAGTGGCATAACCGACCCTATTTCTGAGTGCTTTCAGGAACAAGGATAAAACACAGTCACTGCGCACAATATCGAAACAACCCCTATTTTAATAGTTAATATTGAAATTGATAATTTTGACACGAGTATGATGTCGTTCATTAGTGATTCGCATAAATATACGTTTCAGTGTAATTCGGTTATGGATGGAAAACAATAATAATTTTTTTCCTCGGGTTAAGTGCCAGGTTTTTTTTTTTTTCCATGAATGGTTTTCGAAATATAGAATCAGGCGAACCGTGAAATTCGTATTTAATTTGATGCAAATATCATTGTTTATAATGCGCATAAAATATAATATCAGAAGCTTCGTTTCGCCGTTATTATTATTAAAGTTTGGCCAAACGTGATCTAAGAGATTTTAGTAACATAAAAATATTTTGACGAAAAAAAAAAAATTTCAAAACCCCCTTTTTTTTTTCATTAATTCCCCCCCCCCCCCGTTCTTAGTTAGTTGTGGGATATAAAAGTAGCAAAATACAAAATAATTTCTCTCGCATTATTATTAATAAACCTTATAATTTTCAAATAAAATTGTCTTAAATATAAACTAAAGCTCCATTCAGAATCGCTTGATTGAAAAGAAATGATTTTTATCGTTTCTTTAAAATTTAACACGTCAACTAATATCACACCGTAGGAGCGAAGAATACTCATGGTGCGAAGTACTTCTAATTAAAAAAAAAAAAAAAAAAAAAACGATTATAACAATAATTAAAAATAACTGTGCACATATTAAAATGAAGTTCCAGAAAACCAAGTCGAGATGATATTTGTCTAGTGAAAAACGCGTTGTCTCGATAATCCACGTCAACGGAATACAATAATCGTTGTTTCGTCGATACTTTGAAAGTTTCAAATTTACTACGACGGCAGTGGCGTAATTTGATAAACATTTTCGATGTTGCAATTTGTTTTATGTGACCGTGGATATTTAAATATCCGACGAAATTCAAAATAGTACTGGTCACTACTATCTTAAACCGTGAAACGAAAACACTATAAGAAAATAACGATGCAACTATGATTTTAACTTGATAATAACAAATATTTTAATTCAGTGGGTGGTACAACAACCGTTCAGTAGCCACCCTGTGCCAGTATTGGATTGAGTATTAAATGAGATTAATAAGGGAGGAGGTAATTTTGATGTTGCGAAATGCTACTTTTGCAACACCTGAAAATTGTTTGGTGCTGCGAATGCAACACTTGCAACACCTCAATTACGCCACTGTACGACGGTGTTATCTTCTCGTTTCTTCAAAGATATTTTACAATTAGATTATTTTTATTTAATTAAAAATAGCGTAGGTAGAGCAGCTAGTGGACCGGTAGAATCTTACTTCGCTTTGTCGTGGAAAACGGCTTCGTGTGTATATTTTATTAATAAAACGCGTATTGTTCGCTGTGCATCATAAAGTGTCGCGATAAATAATAAATCAACAAATTTTCAAAAATGATTCTCGTAACAGTTCGACTACCTCAGTGCAGTTTACGGGGTTTATCGCACGCGTTTAATGCGTTTGTAAATAAAAGAAAAAAAGACTACTTGCAAACGCGATTTGGCTGCGATAAATCGTTATACTAACGAGTGAAACAAAAGGTCAGGTGTTGGCGGGTGTAACAAATTGTACCGAAAGAAATGGGGGAAAAAAAAATTTGAAACAACACCCGTTCCCAATAAATCGTAGGTTTTAGATATTATTATTATTATTATTATTACTATTATATGGCGATATATAATGACTGTAACGAACATAAAAAAATGAAACCTATAACTTTTTATGAGTTATTGTACAATTATTAGAGGAAACATAAGAGAGGGGGTGGGTGGGTGGGATACGTTATTTCCAACGACCGAAATTTATTTCTCGGATCGTAAAAACCCGTAAGATCGTTTGATCATTAAACTACAATATATTATAAACGGAGCACAAAGATAATATTGTGCAAATGATCGATTAAACTGTAAATGCGTATTTGATGGTACAGAATGCCCCAAAAGGATAATATTTGCAATGGTATCTCCCATAGATAACCGAATTATATTTATTTTTTATAAGACTCACGAAAATAAAGATTATACAAGTAGTATTTCTTTATTGAATTTAAACATAGTGATTTGGAATAATTTTTAATTTAAGTTAGAGCAACAAGTGATCAAGAAGATCTAATCAGAAAACGTGTTGAGATAATATTATCAGTATTGTGGACTATGCCAGGAATGAAAAATAAATAAGATTCAATTTACATACATATTTTCATCCATTTCAAGTTTATTATTTTTCTAAACTCAATGTATTTTATTTAATGTATACAATATTAACATTTTGATAATTGGTGAAAATTTCAAGTTTCCAATATCATTAATTTTCGTTGTACAACTTAATGTGACTAAAATCGATACGTTGAAAATTTAGTTTTAATACATTCAATCGTTTTTGCTTGATTTTTCTGTTACTTTTACATATTTATGTAAATTGCGAACAGTGACCTCTCCGAAAAAACAAACTAGGAGAAACGTCTGATATTAAGAGGAGCTGAACAAAACAATAGAATACAAAAAAAAACACATCGTTAAAAAATAATTAATATATTCTTCATTTCATGAAAATGAATTATATCCGAAGAAGCTGTGGCATGAAAGTCTTTTCCATGCCACTTATCTATTTATTATAAATGGACTACGCGATATTAAAATTATAATATAATACAGAATTTTCCTGTAAGTCCTCAAAAAATATTAAAAATCACGAGACTAACGGATGTTAAAAGTTGAAATGTAAAAATTAAATAAACTCTATAACATGAAAAATTTAATTTGTTTACCAAAACATTAAATTCAATTTTAAAATATGGTATATTTTGCAGTCCTTGACTCTGTGAGCCTTATATATATATATATATAAGCTCACCTCGAATTTGATTATCTTCATTATCTTGGGAGATATTACAACGGGTACACTCTCGTGGGACACTGTTTAATTATACTATTATGGGATGACGCGATATCCAACGACCGAAATTTATTTCCTCGAGTCGTCGAGGTCATTTGGGTATTATTATTATTAATCAACGGTTACGGCGCGATAATATTATGTATTATGCAAATGATCGATGGCACGAAAAAACTACATAACATTATACGCGAGTATACATTTTATATAATATATATATATATATATATATAAAGAGAGATCACGGTGACCTTTGCACTCGCCCGGTTGTATCCGCGTGTAAAAACGTGATGGATCGACGTCTGAAAATTGGGTTTGGCTTTCATTATGGGATAATTACCACCCAATAATTACATATCATTCGAGTAAAATTTATTACACATATACCGTCTAATAACTCTAATATAATTAATAGATCGTCTGAGCAAGTTTTTATAGATCATTCACTGTGCATTCGTCGTTTCTAATAGACTTTATCAATTTTTTGGCTTCCGTTTTTTATTGTTTACTTTTACTCGTTATTATAATAGTTATTAACAATAATTTTATGAAGTAATGATGACGTCATGATAAAAATCATTGCAGATTAAATTAACGTGACCCAGAGGCGTTCTCAGAATATTTCAATGGATTTCGGGGGGATGAATATTTTTTTTAGAAAATAAGCGACAACAGTGGTTTCACCTCACAACTCTAATATTATAATATTGAATATTATTATATAATAATTATATAATATCATCAAGTCATATTTATTGTAATTTTTATTAAAATTGTAAACGTTTTATAATGACAATGACGTTAATGACAAATCCAAATTAAACTATCGATTTTTCTGAATTCTTATCAGTTGAATCAAGTACGTCTTCAATATTTAAATGCTGTACTCAACTCAAAGTTGATTAAATATTTTTGAAATTTTGAACGAAAATTTTTGTGACCATTTTTATGGTTGGTGAAGGTTTTAAGTTTCTCGCTGCATTATTTTTGAAGTTATGTTAAAAAACAATTTTCAATTTTACAAAACTTTCGGTAATTACATACTTTGCCGTTTTTTCGACAGATTTTCCACGATTTTGGAAAAAATTTTGAGAAAATTTAAAAATCACTACTATGAAGTACCATTTCAGTATGATTTCAGATCTATTAACTGACCGAAATTTTCGGACAAGTATTTTTATACGAAAAAGTTTTTACAGAAAGAGAAAAAGAAAAGAAAAAATAAACATCATTGTAAAATTACAAGCTTTTTCGGTTTGCTCAGAATCTAAAAATTCATCTTGGGAGGGGATCTATCATCCATATCCCTACTCGTAAGAACGCCCATGACGTAACCAAATGTCTTAAGCACATTTTTTTTTTCGAAACGTTATTAAGTTTTGAATATTGCAATATTTCAATCGATAAATGATTAGTGAAAGCATGGAACTTTTGTTCAACCATATTCAAAAATGTTGAAAAATAAATGAGAAGTTCAACTATATTTAAATGTTATCTTTTATACAGTATAAAAATTATTGCCATCCTCCCCCTCTAGGTACGTATATATACGATATACAGACTGAAACCGATTTCATATCAATTCTATCTATTGTTTATGGAAAAAAAAATTACAAATTAGATGACATTTTTGACCTGTAACATTGCTGGGGACAAACTTATAAGCAAAAAAAAAAAAAAAAATAATAACTGATAATACATCCTTAACTAGTATCACATTCTTAATTTTACTCAGAAACCAAAAAAAAAAAAAAAGACAATCAGTATGTTAAAAGAAAAAAAAAATTGGTATAAAGAGTAATAAAACGTTATGAGTCTTTAGTTATAATTTTATTGCGATAGATGCACATAAAATGGAGAATTCTCGTAGTGCTCAAATATCAAGTTCCCACCCCACCGCCTCACCACCACGCCGTTTAAGGGGCGTGCGCACTATAGTAGCAGATGCTGCGTAGGATTTCGTTCATTTTTTTTTTTCACCACCACCAATTATTATTACGACGAGACTATGCAAATTTCATCTCCGTATAAAACGTTAATTGCCCCATAAAAAAACGCGTTGGTTATCGTCGATCGCTTAAAATATTATATATATTTATGTACAGGGTGTCCCAGTGCGATTTGAATTATTCAATATAATTTTTGTTCTAATAATAATTTGTAACTTTTTTTTTTTTTTTTTTTTGAAAATTATTACTATAGCATTGCGCTACAGAAATAACGCATAATTTTTTATTTTTTTTTTTTTAGGACTCAAATTTTTAAATATTAGAAATTACACACTACATTTTTAAAAAAAATTCAAAATAATCACTTTTTTTGAATCTGATTTTTAGGAAAACATTGGTGCTCAAATCTCTAATAAACATTAATCTTTAAATTTTCCATGATTTCTTATTAAGTGTGCGAATAATTCAATAACATTATTAAATAAGTCATATGATCTCGCAATATCACAATTAATATGATGTATTTGACAAAAATATTAAATTATTCATAAATCTAAAAAAAAATAGTAAAAAATGAACGAATCAATTTTTATTAGAGATGTAAGCACCAAGCACCAGTTTTTTTTCTAAAAATCAAGTTAAAAAAACAGCTATTCTGAAGTACGCATTGTTAGGAATAAAAAAGGCTAAGAAATGAAATGTTTTAAATTTACTTCGAGTGAATCGAATGGTTTCTATTATTTTGAAATCGTTTTTTTTCGGACAGTGAAATTCCTTCAAAATTTTCCAAGCGTGAATATTTTTAAACGAAAACGTCTCGATTTTCGAAAACTGATATATTTTTTTATTTATTTTTTTATATGTTCTCAACTTCTAACGTTTTTATATCAATCGGTCGAAAACGAATCATGTCATTTGCATACTTTTTGGCGGTCCGTTAAGATTCCGCACAGCAGTTCATTCGTGTGGACGCGATGCTTTTCCAAAAACTTTCGTGGCAAAAAACGAATCTGTTACACCGCTTTGTTTCGTATGATTTTTCGAGCACGTTTACAAAGGGGCTTTTCGGGTACGCGTAAAAGGGGAGTGGTGCAGGTGATTCTATGGTTTCGTACGGTCTCTTTGTGTGCGAGATCAGAATTTTCATCTCGTCGGTACTTGTGCGTGAAGTGGTCTAGTTTTCGAGATTCTCCGTGACGGAACTCGCTGTGGGACGAAGGCCCATCACCGAAGGGTTGGGGGTGGGACGATAAAAACGGGGAGAGAAGTAGAGTTCACTGTACGCCGTTCATATATTTTGGTCGCACTGTACACGTGTACGATAATTAGAATCGCTTTATTTTTTTATTTTTCATTTTTTTTTTTTTCTATTATTATGTTTACATTTCATTGTAATTTTTGAAATTATTTATGAAGTATTCATCGGATGTATGTAAATATATGGAAATCAATTTTCGTTTTTCATTAATGTTGTATGTAACAAAATAAGTTTTAGTTCAGCGTTTAGGGTCAATTCTTTGAAACTGATAATTTATTATTGTGTATTTAGTGGAAGCTCCGTTCAGAATCGTTTTATTGAAGAAATGACTTATCGTTTCTTTGAAATTTAACACATCCGTCGAGAGTATCCTACCCGAGGTGCGAACTAGGTAATTTTGAAGTTAGCAAAATACTCTTGACCCCAACGGCGTTAACATAGCATTACATGATCAGTCAAAATATCTCCAAAAAATATATCCCTAAGAAAAATATCCCTTGGATATAAATCCCTTGGCGATAAATGTATATAGACCGAGACGAAAGATTATTAAACATAAAGGATTAGATAAATATGTATTTGTATATTTTTTTCTATATCATTAAGTATGTTAAGCAAGCGCAAAATCTATTTGACGTCGTTTCGTGTATATTTACAAAAAAAATTTAGTCCTATTTTAGTATATACTGGCATTTTTTAGTTTTTGGGTTATATTTCGGTAATTCATTAAAAAATATGACTTTTGGTAAACACAAAAAAAAAATATTTATCATTTGTATATATAATTGTATTTAAAAAAATTTAAATAAATTAACTTTTGTAGAATTGTGTACCTTATACCTAATAATAATTTAACATTTTATATAAATTTCATATTTTGAACAAAACTATTGCAAAAGAAGAATTTCTTTTTTATATAGCATATGCCATATTTAACTGTTTATTTGGCATTTTTTTTATGCATAAATGCATATTTTCAAAAGAATATTCCATGCATTTTTAGTGCATATAAATCCAAGCCCTGATTATGATAATAGTGGAAAAATTTGATAGTACGAAAAGCCAAAAAGTGTAGAATATATTATGTATTGCACACTATATCTTAAACTTGAAACCTGAAAATTTAACGAGAGATTGATTTTATTTTGAAATTGAAATAATAAATGTGCAAGTTTATTAATTTATTATTTTTTTTAACAGATATTTTTGGTATTATATATTTTATCGTAGAGAAATGTTTTTAAAATAAATTTTGATTGAACATAAAAATGATCCAAGACAATATTTCTTTTTAGAGACATTATTTCCGAGAGATATTTTGACTTATAACTCTTGTACGTATACGTGATATTCCGAAAACAGTACATAATTATTCTGGAAACTCTGGATTATTTATGACATTATGACCTTTTGAAAAAACACCGGAAATTAACTGTATTATATATATATATATATATATATATATTTTTTTTTTTTTTTTTCAAAGTACCGTCATCTCTCTACGTTATCCTGTCCGCGTGAGTACGACATGTGATTCATTGCCACGAGTTTTGCAGTTTAAAACGATAAAAAAAAAATACACCGGACGGGCTCGTTCGACCTCTCATCCCCCAATACGACGTTCAGCTTTACACTGGCACGAAAGCCAAAATAACTACACCAGCACTATAAACACGGCTAGTGACGTACTTATAAGGGGTGATACCACCCTAAAAACATATTTTTTTTTTTGTATAAACTATTGTCTACATCCGACGATAATTCAGTAAATCGAGAATATAAATTGTCAGATTGCTGCCTTAGAATTATGTGACTGTAGACACATAATATTTTGTGCTTCAACCACATATTATTATGCCACAAAAGCTGTTTTGTGTTATCAGTTTCGATTGAGAAACGGCTAAGAAATCACTAGATGAAGATAGATAAATTTCACCAAATTTGGATTACCTTAAATATTTTTGTTCGAAACGTAAAACGTATTGATTAGTTTGGTTGGTAGTACTGTTTAAATTCAGTATTATCAAATTTTATCAAATCAATTAATATCACTTAAGTTGTGTTCAATAATATAGTATAGAACTCGTAAATAATTAATGACATTTTATCATCTATTTAGAACCATAATTGAACATCATAAAATCAAATTATTGTAATATTTCAAGTGATTTACTCGTTATTTATTTGTTCAGATGGAAATAAAACAAAAGGAGGATCCAAAATTCGCTTGAAACACAGTAGAACAAACGAATTATGTTTTCAGAAATAGCGCACAGAAAGCCTGAACAGTAGAAATCATAGTTAAGGGCTACTCGCTCCTTAAGCCCCGTATGGGGTGCAACACCGTGCAAGGGTTATCACTGCCAATTATTGCGTCGAGTCCGCAAAAGCATAATATTATAATATTTTGAGAGGTTTTACGAGTTTCGTTTTTCACCTCGTTGTGTTTTCGACGCGCGAGCCCATAGAGTTTATAATAACATGACGTGCGACCCCGCGTATACTGTAACCGTGGTTAGTAAACTCAGCACGTGTACGTCATGCACTTGTTTAATTTCCCTCCCCCCCTCCATACCGGTATCGCGTTTAATTTCACTCTCTCCTTTGAACGAACGATGCGTGCGCGCGAAACGTTCACCGAATAGAAACGTGAACGCAATTACAGCCGAATTTCTGAATCTTTACAACTACAATTCATACAAATTTGAAAAATTACTCGTAATTTGATAAGAAATTGACTTGGGTCTATTACAATCGATGAAATTGACGTCAGATGCAATATTGCAAGAGATTTTTAATAAACATTAAAAAATTAACGTCAATTTTTTGATCAAACACTCAAAATGTATATTACGAATCGGTCAAAAAAAAAAAAAAAAAAAAAGGATGATTAAAAACGTTCGTTCTTTTTTCGACTACTTATATAAAATGGAAAATGCAATTTTTTCGCACAGCCTGCAATACACGCTAAATCGGAGATTTTGATAAATCAAAATATAAACATTTCTAATGTTAAAACTGTGGAAATCTATTTTTCATGTTTCTTTGGTAATTCTGCATAAATAACAATATATTTAGGGGTTGAGAAATCCCGGTCTGCGTAGCGGATGCCTGTGGAGTGTGAAAATTAGCCGTAGTGTAAAGTTCGCAGTCAAGAGCCATTTCCCACCCCTCCCCTCCCCCGTCCTATTACGGACATTACTCGGGAATATCGTTTATCGACAAACAACACTGCGCTGAAAAGCCACGGCGGGACCGATTTGTTTTCGTTTAACGTGAAATTAATAAACGTAGGGGGTGGGGGGAAAGCGACTTTTGACAAAATACTTTTTGTTACGTTCCCGACGATTAATCTCTCGGCCGATCGGGGGGGGAGGGGTGGGGAGGAAACAAAAAGTAGGTGGGCACAAACACGATATTATTATGACGTGTACTTACGCGCGCGCACCGATCAAAAACACGTATTTCCGAAATCGCTCCGCGTACACGTGCCCGCGAGCGTTCGTATAAATTTACTCGAACTTCGGTAACGCGCGGTAATAAAATGCCAACCCGGTCCGTTGTTGTTTTCTAATCGTCCGGAAACTTTTTGCGCGTCTTTATTTCGGAAAACAAAACGGTCCGTAACAGCATATTAACCGTCGACGTTTATTCGATAATCGTTTGTAACGGTATTGATAACGACGCGGCAATTAGGCGCGTCTAGAGTCCGATTTTCGAGGTTGCCTAAAGTTTTCTCGAATACTCCACCCATTTTCCTCGTGAAATTTATGAAAAATTATTTTTACGTCAAGTCGTAAAAAATTGTTTACTCGGCACCATGGGTGTTCTTCAATCCTTGGACGGAGCACTTTTGGTGGGCGTATTGAAATTTAAAGAAACGATAAATTATCATTTCTTCAATAAAACGATTCTATGTAAAGCTTCATTTTCAGCAGTTCATTCGATACAGTTTTACTTAAAAGTTATAAAGTTTGTTTTTGTAACAAAAATTATTTACATTTTACCCATTCAGTTTTATTATTCTACTATTAACTGAAAAATGAGAAAATGAAAAAAAAAAATGATGAGAAAAAAGTGTTTTTACTCATATTATTGTCTATCTGGTATCTATCTTAAAATTTCACAACATTTAAATAAAAAAAAGAGTTTTAAAGGCATTTTTTATAAATTTTATGTAATTTTCACCAAATTTTAGAAAAATATTGAGAATTTCCAAAATGACCTCTCAAAAGTACCATCTAGAGGTAAATTTTGATTTTAAAAGATTCTGTTCATAATTTTGAACAATAAACATCATTGTAAAAACACTAACTTTTTTCGCTCTATCCACAATTTAAAATTATAAATTTACATAGGTAAAAATTATATATTTTCATAAAAAAATTCAATGAGATATTTGTGATATGGTGTTATGTGAACCTTTCTTTACAGTATAAGGTTTATATAGTTTAAATTCCAAAATATAAATAAATAGTTTTTTTTTTTGGTGTCACACCTAACACAGTAATACGCTACACACCGGTTGAGAACCACTGTTATAGATAAGTTCTCTTATACGAGAATGTATTAAATTATTTCAAATTTGGGTTCAAAAAAAAAAAAAAAATATATATATATATATATATATATTTACGATATTGCTTTAGTGCAACGCTATAGTATAATAATTATGTTTTTGAAAAAAATTTAAAAATTATTAATAGAACAAAAGTTATTGCATCTGTCGAAACGTACCGCGTGTACTTTGATAAAACTTAAAGGATCGGATCAGGTTAATGGTAGACGTGCGACTTTTAGCGACCCGTTATTCGTTACTGGGACAGTATAAACGCATATAAACTTCGAAACGACACGCGGTCGATTTTATCGTAGAAATTTAAGCGGTTTGAATAAAAAAAAAAAAAAAAAAAAAAAAAAAAAATAGAAAAACAAAACGTACACGACGAAGAGGTTATTTTTCGTTCATAATTTATAGACACATCTCTAGGGTGGCCCGGATGCCGGAATTCGGCGAAATGTTTTATTTATGGATGGGAAACCGAAACAAAAGGATCTCCAGCCAGTTATATTGGCATTCATACGTTATTATATATACAAACGCACAAAAACGCACCACACACACACACACACACACGCACACACTCGCGGAGACGTTATATTATTATACAGGGAAACCGTTGACCTCGAAGTCTGTGTACAGACGTCGGATGAGAACGAGCTACTTGCGGCGCCAACGAATTGAAATATTTTTATTTTCCCCCGTGACGACAACGTTTTCCGCCCTATTCTCCTGGGCGCTAAAAACCGCAGCAATTACATGTCGGCCGACGATCGTCGAATTATTCCAGGTCAGAATTATTCCGTTTCGCCCACCCCAGAAGTTCGAAGTATTTGTCTGAAATAAATATCATTTATAAAAACACTAGCTCCTTCGCTCCACTCAGAGTCTAAAATTGATGTGTAGGGTCAGCAGAACTGCCGTGCCATGGCGGTAGAAAAACGAGCATTTTAAAAGGTGCAGTGGAAAAATAAGACTTGTTATTTTGCTGTCCATTGACGTGTTTCGAGAGTCGAAAATATTTCGTTTCCGTTTGATTTAAAATTCATCGTGTATTCGGGAGACATTTCTCCGGGTCATCCGAGTCACCCCCTGTAATTCGTCTCCGAAGAGGTGACCGAAGTGTTTTGCGGAGTGTTATTGCAGGAGACAAAACAGACGGCGAAACGATTGAAAAAAATTTCGCCGCATTCCAAAACGATACATTTTTTTTTTTTTTTTTTGTTATTGTGTTTTCATCGCTCGTTCGGTGACTTAGAGAGACTTTAGATGTTTCCGTAAGCCGTTTAAATCGCATCCGACTGCGTTACACACACACACAATATATTACGTGTTTTTTTTTTTGCCCGCCTTCGAAACTTTTCAATCGTTAAAGACGCCACTTGTTATTTTTATTTTCGCCAGCTCGTGTCCGACCGACCGACCGGTGCGGCGCGGAGTGTAATGAAACGGGACAAAACGTCAAATAAACTTTGCGCGACGAGCTTTCTTCGCACGTTATCGATCAAGCGAAGACGACGAATAGGAGACTGAGAATTCGACACCTAAATTAGATTAACACGCGTACGATTGCAATGTGCCGACGACGACGATTCGTTTCACTTAGAGATGGCGACGGCGGCGGCGGCGGCGGTGTCGTTTGGGAGAATATTGTTCCATTAGGAAACGCGCGCACCGTCGCGTTTTACTTGAAACGCAAGTATACGGTAATTTAAATAATATACTCGTGTGTGAACACGGAACAGTCGAAACGCTACGATAATTATTAAGGCTAGGGACTTATGGGGAGTTTTTCGAAAATCATTCAAAACATAGCTAAGCAGTAGTGTAGAAATGCGTTTCATTACATCAGGAGTTGTATACAACAGTTCTCTTTAATTTGCATATTTAACTCTTTTTTCCCAATATAAGTGCATATTGTGGATAAATTAATTGAATTCCAAGTGCATATTTCACATGTTTTTCAATATTTAATTTGAGCTTTTTTTCTGGTATTGGAAAATTTTTCCCTGAATAACTGAAGAGATTGAATATTATCTGATATTTTTATGTGTTTAAATGTAAGCTCTAAAAAGAATAAAGATTGAAAAAAAAAGAAAAAAAATTTCATAAATATACTATACATTACAATTTTTAAATATTTTGAGTTTTTACAGTAAAATTAATGTTTTATAAGAGATTATTTTAGCATTTGTGCATAATTTTAGAGCATATTTCGTAAATATTATAGCATACTTTTAGTATATTCTTAGAGCATAAATCCATGCATATTTTAAGTTTTTTTAGATCTATAAGTCCTTAGCCCTAATAATTATCAATGATTTATCGTCCTCGAAAACGATTCGTTACAATTAGGACTCGGATTTATGATATTATGTACGGAAACATAAAAATAAAATATGAATAAACATAATGATATAATAATTGCTTTACGAGATTATTTATCGATTAATTTTTTATTCCTATATACCCACTCTCGTATTTGTCATACTTATTATTTTTATAAAACTTGACATGTTTCGCGCCTTGGGTATTCTTAGCTCCTCTGGGATTCGGGGGAAGTGTTAAATTTTAAAGAAACGATTTTTTTTTTTTTACATTTTCAACATTTTCTTGCACCAAAAAATTTCTCATACTGTTTTCTATCTATATTTAAATTTTCATGAAGTTTGGATTAAGAAAGAAGATAGTTGTTTTTAAAGCATCTTTGTCAAATTTTGGGTAGTTTTCCCCAAAATTTGAGAAACCGATTGAGAATTTCGAATAATGACCTCCTAAAAATATTATCTAGAGGTGAATTGTGATTCAAAAAGTTGCTGGTCAAAACTTTTTTACGAGTATTTCTTTAGGAAAAACGAAAAAGTGTTTACAGAAAAAAAAAGATAATAATAAACATCATTGTAAAAACACAAGCTTCTAGGCTGCTACGGAGCTTGAGTATATTTCACACTCGTGTAACGTCTATAGGAATTGAATTCGTGTTGTGAGACGTGATAAATATAAAATAAAATTAATTACTATCATACATTGATAATCCATTTTCAGAATAGCTAAACTCCAACCTGTATATCGACTATAGAACGAATTTAATAATTGGTATGCTTTGATAAATACTATTTGAGTATAAGAAATTTTAAGAAAAATCTATGAATTTTATGTAAAACTATATAAACTGAAATATTCCTTTGGAAATCTTTTGCATTTATCAAAGTTGGTAAATTGTATACTTGATAAAAACTACGTATTTGCATTATACGAATCCGAAGTCTATAATTACAATTCACGAGAGAAAGAGAAGTGAACGTTACACGAAAGACATGTAAAAAGAGAAAAAATAGTCACTTTACACGGATTTTTAAGCAGAGAAAGTTTTAATATATTTACGCGCGAATAAGATGTAAGGTCTTCGAAAGAATAATAATAATAATAGGTAATCGCGGCGACGGAAGAAAGTATACTTGACTTTATATATATGCGTTTTTTTTTGCCTCCGAAAACAATCACTAATTAGAATTTAACGTTCGACCCTTAAAGCACGTAATTAAAAATCTTTGTGGAGTGTACGAGATTGTATTTTTTTTTATTTTTTTTTTGTTACAGTTATTTAATTTTTTACATTTCTCTCTCTCTATGTACTATACAAGTCCTACCTATGGACGAAAATTACGGGGTTTCGCGTTCATTAAAGAGCTTTTCACTTGTTCACGCGACGACCAAAAATTGAATACAATATAAAATTACATTTTCCCTCCCTCGTCCACGTCGCCCGACGAGAATAATTGAATTCCAACAAAAACCCTACACGCCCCGCCACCCCGCAGTCTTTGATGTTTCTAGTGGTGTGGGCAATTAAAAAAAATTAATAAAAAATAGCGAATTTCGTACACCCGCGCGGATATTATTGTGTATTATACTTGGTAAAACAATGACAAAGCGTTGGCGCAGCAGACGAACGTAAGCGAATGAGGAGAAGGCATCGAATTTCTTAGGTACTGTTACACGGGGGCAAGAAACACGACAAGTATTTTTTGCAACGACGACGACGACGACGACGACGGGGGATTAATTTTTGAGACAGTCTCGTCGCTGCAAGGCTATCGCGTGTCTCCTCGACATTTTACGATTGCTACAACAACGCATGTAACTACCGGTGCAAAAGAAAATAATAATATTATAACGATAAAAAAGAATTAAAATAATAATAATAATAATATACCGTTTTCACTTTTTTTTTGTTGATGTTCTCCGACGTAGAGGAAGAGTGATATCGTTTTACTCGGCGGCGTGTCATTCGTTACAAAAGCGAAAAGCTACAAAAACACGTACGCCTTCTCCCTCTCCCCTCCCCTCATCGTTGTATGATAATAATATAAGTTCATACGGTTCTGTGCCAAAGTAGAATTAATAATTACATTTTTTATACTTATATAACATTACACGTTTCGATGGATAACATAATATCTGGTATCGATTTCACATAATAAATATTATGTTTCTATCGATCGAATTTATTGCAAGGTATACGACTATTTATTGAAGAAAAAATACTAATGGTTTTTTTTTTTTTTTTTTAGTCATTAATTAATAAATAATATGATAGTTTGCCCACAGTTGTTAGAAAAGGTTTCTCGGACAATAAAGATGTCCTATCTATATAGTGTAAATACCTATTGAAAACTCGTGCCCAGTTTGTATCTATTCTTATTCCAGAAATTATCGATTTAAGTCCAGGAATGTCTAACCCAAATGATCTTGTGGGCCACTTTGGAGATGTATTATAATCCCGCGGGCCGCACACAAAATTATACATACCCTGTTTAGATTTTGACCCAAAAACTTAAAAAATTAAAAATTTAAAACAATTTTAAACATTTTAAATTATAATTAGTAGTAGATGAGAAAACTCGTCAATATTAATTAGTCTATTGTACTTTTATTTGAGGACACTGTAACCACTGATTAGGTAACATTGTTATATATATATATATATATATATAATACTCTTTATAAGTAAACTGATTACATTAACATTTTTATGCACTAAAATTAAACACAATATTATGTAAAAGTATGATGAATCTCGCGGGCCATAAAACTACCCACTGTGGGCCACATGTTGGCCACCCTGGATTAAACGACCCATTAATTCCCATGAAAATTTAATACAACCACTAAATCCCATCTGAGATTTGAAGAATACACATGATGCGAAGTATGTCCGGCCTTTTTTATTTTCTCTTTAAAAATGTGTACTTTTAAGAATTATTACAGAATTTTTTCACATGCTTTTATAATATGTAATTAAGTGAAAAATATTAATTATTTTAAATAAAATACGACTTTAATGTAAGAAAAAGGTCTTACTAAAGTGCGAATTTATTAGTGTAAACCATTTGAGTTGAAATCTATTTCGGTTTTTTTATCAACAGGAATCCCTTGCAACTTCTTTGGAATCCGAGCGAAGTGCGACGAGAACGCGACGGATTTAAAACGATGTGTTTATTATTATGTCTGTAGACACATGTTCGGGTAGTTTAACTGGTCCAAAAGTTTCAGTCGCTTGATTTTGTAACGCTGACGGTACGGGGAAAACGTCAAACACAGAAAGTCTGTTAATAGGCAGAATTATGACGAAATTTGTTGTTTTCACGTGAAATACGCGTTTATTTTCAAAACCTTGATTAAATTTTCAATTCTAAATCCGGTGAATTATTATTATAATTTTTCTAACGTAAGATTTTCTACTCGTTTTCGACTGTCTATAATCGAAATAGCGTTTTGAACTTTTTCAAAAAGAAATACTTACTCAAAAATTTCGAACAACAACTTTTCAAATCAAAATTCAGCTTTAGATGGTACATTATACAGATCAATTTTCGAAATTTATATTTTTTCACAGTGCTGAAATAGCATAAAATGTGTTTTCACGTTATTTCATTACACTTTGATGGATTATTTGGTTGTTATAGAAAATTTGATAGCAACCAATTAATTTATTGAGTATATGGTAACCATGTTAATAGTTAACATAATAAATGTTTATTTTTAATTATATTTATTTTTAACGTTGTTAATCACCGCAGTAGAGGCTCTAATTTGAATCATTTTAATGAAAAATTAATTTACATTTTTTTTTTTCTTCAGCACACCCAACAAATCCTATCCGAGGAGCGAAAAATGCTAAGCATGTCCGGGTTTTGTTTTTTATACTTTAACTAAATTACATTTTTCTTGATACTCAATAGTCCTCCTCCCCAAAAAATAAAAATAAAAATTATCGAATACAATTTATAAAAATTGCAAATTTTATATTTGCAAATTGATATGCTAAAATGTGTTACTACCGGATTACGTTTTCACGAATCGATGCAATGAGCGTACTAGATCTGAAACAGATACGTACCTGTAACAAAAGAAAACGCTAAAATTAAAATTATTTTATTATTTTTAATTATTATTGATTTTCACACGAGCGTCATTGTTTTCAATAATGTTATGAGATTGAATAATAATTTCGTTTTTCTCTATGTAAAATACATCACACTAACAAGTTAAAATTGTTATAAAATACAAAATAAATTATAAAGAAATCTATGTAGAAGAGTATTTACATGTGTGAACTCAACTTAAGACAAACGAATGTATACGAACATAATTACGCAGTAAAAAAAAAAAAATCAACAGGCTTTTTTATGGTACTCGTACAAGATCGAGAATTTCAAATTTAACCCCCCCCCCACCCACTCCTCTAATATTTTTGTGACTGAGCCACCGGCAGTTTTTCTGTGGCATGTATCCTTGTGGTGAGTACACTAGGGTGGCAGCAGATCCGAGCACAAGTGATTAACCAACGAAACAATTTATACATTTTTTTTTTTCAAATTTTTTCGAAATTAATCGACTGCAAAACGTAAGACAAAGACGTCATAACTGCACGTCTAACTCCCGAGACACGATTTTCTTCTCGTCGCTTTGTAAACTATGCGTCTACGAGGCGTGAGTTTAAGTGTGTTTGTATAGAGTGCTTGGGCACTCGAGTAAATTTTTTCGAGTCGTAGAACAAATAGAAAAAAAAAAAAAAATGTCAAACAATGCCGTCGATAATGGATGAACAATCTCTGAACACGGTTTGACAAACGTCCAAAGACGTTTCGACTAACCGACTTAACACAATATTATTACAACGTCCGCGCTGTTAGAAAAAATAATTTTGAAATTAAATCTGAGAGAAATCTAAATCGAGGTCACAGCGAGGAGACAACTCGCTATTAAATAATTAAATGACAAATATTTCTTGCACGCCACATACGGGATATTGAGTTTAGCGGGCTCTTTTTGACTCTCATAAATTTAGAACTACTTGATTAATCGCAATCACAATCAATTGATCGATTAAGCGATATTAATTTTCATAAGTATTCACAACATATTAATCGAATATTACTCGAACAATCGATTAATCGTTTGTTTTGGTCGACTTAACGATTATTCTTGTGATTAATCGATTTTTTCTATCATTCTGTTATTCTTGTCATTAATTAATAATTATTCATATCGATAAATTGGTCGTTTTTTTTTTTTTTTTTTTTTTTTAACAACCGAGCATTATTATTGACTTAATGACCACTTATTGAATTAATATCATCAATTAATTATTGTTTTTTTTTTTTTTAATATTTCTTACTTTTGACTATCGATTGCAAATTTTAAGAAACAAACATCCTTATTTGTGCTTTTTCTTCTTCTTTTTCTTATTTTTTTCTTTGACACCGCACTTCATTTAGATATTTTTCTTATTACTCGTTATAATCGATAATTAAAAGTATGCAAGCGTTTATTTAATGTTAATTACACAAATACTAACCAAGAAAGGAACGATACGTTCAATAACTATGTGAACAAAGGTAGCAATATAATATTGTAGTTTGTGGCACAATATAGATATTTTATAATGATTATTTACTCAAGAAAAAATATTAATGTTTAAACATTAGCTGTCTAACGCAAAAACGAATTGGTGAAAAACAGCTGATTTCAATAATTACGGCGAAAGACTTACAGTTCATAAGCTCTATTTTTCAATAAACAATCACACAGATTTATCTTCCTTATTATTCCGTTACATAAAATCGATCATTTACACGAATATTAAAACGGACAGGTAATTATGTTATTGTCTATTGAACATAGAGTAAAGAATATATTGAGGGTATACCATACCGTATACTGTTACGTATAGTGAATTGAAGCAATCAAATAGAATACGCTAAGAGTGACCATTTTGAGAAAAATAAAATTATTTTTCTTATTTTGTTGGTACCACTTTAAAGTTTCATATCATCATATTAGATAAGATATACAAAAACAATAGCATTAATTTTAAAGTATGATAACAGTTCCTTATCAGTGATCTGATTGAACGAGGCATACAGTAATTCGTTACGGTAATTTGATTTTTTTCAGTAGGTCACTCTAAACGTATTCCATTTCAATGCTTCATTTAGATATACGATGGTCACGGGTTGCTATTGAATAACAATTTTTAAACATTCCGAATATAATACTGACGACGATTATTGTATATTAACCGAAGCTCTGGTTGTTTTGTTGAAAATATGATTTATCGTTTCTTTAAAATCGAACACACCTGCCGAGAGTATCCCACCCAAAGAGCGAAGAACACGCATGGTACGAAGTATGTCCGACTTTCCGAACTAGTGAAATAAAAAATGTTTTCTAGAGATAAGGACTCGTTCCAGGATCGCCCCCCCCCGCAGCTCTATAATGTCCTTTTAAAAAATACAGATAAATCCTGTCGGATCTCGACAATAAAGTATGTTTTCAACGTAATTATATTATGAAATATTATATTTTTTTTTACCAGAATCGTTTGGGAAAATCGACACTGACAACGTGCGAACACATCAATTGCAAATCGTATTTCCCCCCCCCTCCTCCGATACGAAACGTTCGGAATATTCGAAATAGATAAATATAAAAAAAAAAAAAAACTTTTTTACGTCACACGCGCCGAATTCGATGTTCTTATTATTACTATTATTATTATTATTGAACACACACGTGCTCGCGCCCGAACCGATCACGAGACCATTTGTCATCGGAAGTTTTCGCGCGTCGGCCGCCCTGTGGTGGTGGGTCGTTACGCGTTCCATTTCGTCGCAAAACTTTCGCCGTGCGCATTATTCCGTGCAAATTTTCCACACACAAAACGCCGACGCGGTATATGCGCTTTCGCTTTTTCGACGACGCGACAACACATTCATATGTTAATGTACGCCCAGGCGCGTGACGTCACGGGCAACGGGGTCTATTATAATAACAGTGCAGTCGCGTCAAAATCGTCGTGCGGGGATTTACGCGGTTTTCCGCATTTTTTTTTTCCGCTCTGCTACAACGGTTTCCATACTCGAATCGGTTTTGAGAACTTTGCCGCGTTAAAACCGTACGTTACACAACGCACGCGTTCGATTCCCCCGAGGAAACCTCGCCGTTGTAGTTTATTTATTATAATAATAATAATAATAATAATAATAATGGTCACGCCTCGAGCGTAATCACTATTTGTACTACCCTCGTGTATACTGACTACTACAACACACGCGCACACGCACTGTGGATAATACATAACGGATTATAGGACACGTCTACGGTTAATTGCACGTGAGGTAACGTGTCGGAAGAGCCCCCCCAAAGATACCGCACTTTTGGTTATAACCAAACCGTGGCCATATACGCGTATACCTAAATGAAGTATTCTAATGGAATGCGCTTAGAGTGTCCTATTGAAAACAATCAAATTACGCCGCGCCGTATCGAAATATTGTATCCTTTGCTGCTCAATCGGATCACTGATAAGGAACTGTTATCATACTTTAAAATTAATTTTATTAT
>JAIPRM010003600.1:10357-25547 GCA_025469315.1 Stegophylla sp. TES_Ste_2020
AGAAATTCAAAAAATGACCTCTTTAAAGTACAATCTAGAGGCGAATCCGGTTTCAAAAAGTTATTGATCGAAACTTTTGGACAAGTATTTCTATATGAAAAAGTGTTAACAGAAAAAAAAAAATAAAAAAAAAAAATAAACATCATTGTAAAAACACTAGCTTCTTCACTTTGTTCAGAATCTAAAAATAAATTTATCTAGTAATAAGTTTAAAAATAAAACATTCCTGTTGGGTCTCGAAGATTCTAAGTTTTGACTTTTGAAATACGGTCAAACTGTCAGCAAAACCATACGTAGTATCACTTTAAACTTATCAAATATTATTTAGTCATTTTGTCCTGTAAATTACAAATTCGGATTAACGCATTTTTTATAAAATAATATTGAAATACGAAAGTAGTATATAAAAAAAAGGCGTAATTATATCAAGCTAAGAAATATTGTGTTAAATATCATCTTGTTTTACTTCTTAGAATAATTATACTTATAAAAGACAAGTAATATATTAATAAATTGAATTAAAATTTAATTGCATGTCAAATTTATAATCAGTATAAATTTAATCAATAATCCATGTTTAGAAAATTTCTTTTTTTTTCATTTGTACATTAATTTAATTGGATTTATTAATTAAAATATTTATTCATTTTTTTTTTTTTTTTGTAGGATATTGGTTATTCAGGAGTGAAAAAACTTCAGAATGGTCCAGTGGCTTATCACTGATTTTAAGGGTACCAAATCCCACTGGAAGTTTCACTGTACCAGAAGATTTTCCTAAATGCGGAAATTTTATAGGGCCCGAATTTTTTTTGGCTTGATTTTAGACTTAAGGCATTATTAAATTTTTTTTACCGTGTTAATTTTGATCTCCAATATTATCTTTAGACATCGTAACAGATGTTGTGTTGATAAAAATATTGATGTTAGATATTAATTACATCTACATTATTATTTGAACAAAATGTATAATGTAAATTAGTTCGTAATTACTTCTGTCAGTTCTGTCAAAACACATAATAACTCATTTGTTTTATTTAATATTATATAGCAAAAAAAAGAAATAATAATTTATAAAAGTTATAACACTATTTTTATTTCACATAAATTTCTTTTAATAAAATGCATTAAATTTGTTGTTTATTTTGTATAATGTCTATCACCTGTATCCGTTGCCCTGTAATAAATTGTAATCGTGATTCCCTATGATATATCAATCAAATTTCTAAAAACAATATGTTTATGCATAAATTTGCTTATACATGGTTCTTAGCGAAGCTAGGCATGTATTAATTTTATGTAACATCATGGGAGTTCTAAGAGATTAGATTTTTTATAAATTAAGACCAATAAACATACTTCTAGTAGTTATAGTCATCTAATTTTAAATTTAAAAAATAAAATAATTTTAATTTGTTAGCTTCTTATGTATGTGCTGCAGAAAAAAACGCTTTTTCTTTATGTCTTGTTGGTTTAGATTATTATGTTAATTTAAAAAAATTAAGATATTTAATTGGAATTGTACTACATAAATGTCATATAGTATCCAAAATGTCTAAAATCTGTTTCTAAAATACGTAGTGTAGAAGCTAATGGAACTAAATTATTGTTTTTAATTCAACTTTAGGTACTAGAAGTATGTTCCATATTTTATTTAAAAGCAGCATTCAAAATTATCTGTCCCATAGAAAAGTAAAAGGAATAATTTGAAACATGTATATATTTTTTTAGATACTGTTTTTACAATGATGTTTATTTATTTTATGTATGTGTACTATTTTTCTCATAGGAATACTTATTCTAAATTTTCGACTAGCAACTGTTTGAATGTTATTTTATTCATTTAAATACTCCTGGGAGATCATTTTTCAAAATCCTCAATAGCTTTTCTTAAAATTTGGAAAAACTACCCAAAATTCGGCAAAAACGGCATTAAAACTATGTTTTTAATCTAAAATTTATAACAATTTAATTATTTATTGACTTTATTTAATAACAAATTTTAAAAATTAAAATATATATATATATATATACTTTTTACTTTATAGTATTTAAGTCAAATTGTCTTATATAAACTAAATCTCCACTCTGAATCATTTCATAGAAGAAATGATTTATTGATTCTTTAAAATTTTTTAAATTTTTAAAAAAAATTGTAGGGTTTGTTCTATGATATGGCGTAATTTTAACATATTTTCCCTAGGCGTAAAATGTATATTGATTGAGTATATTGATAATGTTGCAGAAAAAAATAGGTAAAAATAAAAAGTATTAATTAATTTGTATTTAAATAGAAATAGAAATCGAAAAAGTCAAAACACACTAATGTTACGTCTCAGTGCGTCTCTTTGATGATAATAATAATAATAATAATAATAATAATAATATATTTCAAGTTTCATTTCATACATTTACAAAAATCTAGATATATCAATAAAAATTTTGAAATGATGATGTCTCCAAGAAGCAAAGCTTGTATAGGAGACACAGAGTTCTACGCTTCAAATACATAAGAAGTAAATTACAACTATAACCTGTTTAAAATATATGAATATAGTATATGATTAAAAACTAAAAAAAATAAAATAAAAATAACATAAGAGTGTAAATATACAAATATATACATAACACACAATACAGCAAAGTAAATAGCAAATATACAACCAAAAATTAACTACTTATAAGTATTTAGTACATAATATCCTATAAAGAAATATCTTAAAAATTTACAATATAAATTTAACTTTAGCGCCAACATATTTTTTGTAACTAAGAAAACTATTAAAATTACTGATATTAATACCGAATCGATTACAAAGTTTAATGCCAGTATTAAAAGGGTCTCTTTTACCAAATTCTGTATTATACTTTTTTAGTCTAAATACGTTATTTTTAAGTTGTCGGGTATGATAATTATGTGTAAAAAAATCTTCACTAAACCTTAGATGATATAAATTTAGCAGAATATCCTTTGCATGAAGTTGCTTAAGAGTTTTTATATTTAAATTTATATTTTATATTTTTATTTATATTTAAATAAAAATGATTTAAAACTTTTAGGTACTGATATTATATTATCCAGTTGAGCATAGGCGAATATTTAGTTACATATGGGGGGGGGGAGGACTTTACATCTTTACTTAACTCATGATCCTAAGTAAACATTTGCAAACTTACATTTTTAACTTATTACCTAAAGGCTACTCTACCATTGTTATTGTTCATCATGTCGACCGGTCGATTTTGTTATGATTTATTATATTTTTGTGTAATAAATGTAGGGACTTAAACTTTCCGGGGGCTTGTCAATTTTCTGGGGATACTTAAAAACCCCTAAATCCCCTCATTATTCGTCTATGCATTTGAGGTTAATGAAAATCTGAATGGAAGTAATTTATGTGATAAAGATCCAAGATAATAAAAGTGTATGCATCATATTATTAATGATGGAATGTCATTTTAATTGTTTGTGATAAATAAAAAAAAAAAAAGTATTTACCAATGCAATTTTTGAAGTTGATGTTAATTAAATAGTACTTGGACGTAATATTTTAATCTGAATTTCCACTGGATCATGGATTTTGATTGATCATATGAATTAAAAATGATCATTATGAATTATATATGTTAATTAAATATACATATTGATATAATAACTAATTGTACAATGGTCTTAATAAAAAATGGGTATTTGTTTAGTATGTTAACTATCAAGAGAAAATCGAGTTTAGTATGTAACCTACCAGCATTGATTAAATATTTAAATTTTAGAATTTAATCAATTTTACCAGTATTACCGGGCTTAATATGTGACCTACGTACCGTACTTGTGCTTTATCTTTATAATTTTAACATAAAAATTGTAACTGGTTTTTAGTTTTTACATGCATACGTCATCCTACTTTATTGCATATCATGGCATCGGTCAATTAACAGGTAAAATCATTTTATTTTTTACACTCTTAATTGGTGTACAAAGAGTGCTAATTTCAGAGTTTCTTAAATAAATAATGAAAATTAAATCTACATACTATAGCAATTTTATAAACTTTTAATAAACAGTGATTTTGTTATTTTGTATTTTTTGAAGTTCAATATTTCTCAGGAAAAAATATTCTTGTTACCTACTTATAAGGCCACCATTTAAATTGTGGATAGGTCACATTTTAAACGAATACCAAAAAAACTGCACATACATCGCACCATGGGTATTTTTCGCTCCTCGGGTGAGACTTTGTGAATGTGTTAAATATTTTAAAAAACAAACCATAAATAATATCTTAAATAAAATGATTCTAAGTGGATCTTCAGTTTATATAAGATAATTTTACTTAAAAAGTATAAAGTTCTTTAATATTAGAAAAAATAAATAAAAATATTTTATACTTAGTCAGTTTTATAGATCAGATTATTTGATTATTTATAGTCAGTTTTAAAAAACACTAGCTTCTTTAACTCCACTCAGGATTTAAAATGTATCATATGGTAATGTGTACATCTATTATAAAGAAATTACGAGTTATTGAAATTATTAATATTTTATTGAATAAAATTTTTCGTGTGCATGATTCAAAACAAAATAAAATGTATCATTATTTATTAGTTATTATAATTATTGAGAATTTAATATTTTAAGTACGTTGTGAAATCTAGGAGTTCAAGATAATAAGTCGTTTGTGTACTTTTCCGTATGATCAGTTTGATATCTCCCTAAATCTAGATAAATATTAGGCACCTAATTTATTTTTATTGTAGTTATGTCAATTAAATACGTGGAAAATAAAATATTAAACCATTTCACTGATATGAAATGTTTACTAAAATATCTGGTGATTTATGAGCTTATGACTTGGTAATTAAAAATAAATCTTCGAGCTCGCGTATTTTTAGTAATTAATGTACAGTTTAGTTGTCGTAAATTAAAACGTTTTAAGCAGACATAAGCCAAAAAGTAAACAAACTAAAAGCAAAACGTTTATGTTGCATTTTTTAAACTTTCGAGAGACAATATGATGCCGGAGTAAAAATAAATAAAACCAAAAATTAAGTTACCTATCGTGTTGAATAAAGAAAACTTAAGATAAAAATATTACATTGATTGTTCGAAAAAGAAATGTTTAGACCCGAAAAACTTACCACGGAGTTATTAATTAATTTCACGTTTGTTTGTGATAATATGAAATATTCACCTCTTATACATATTTCTGAAAATGATTCATTACGAAGAGTGTTATTTTTCTTTTAGTTTGAACTCGTTAGTTTTTCATCAACGCTGAAATATATACACTATGTTACGTCATTAGCGTACAAAAAATAATTACCTACCTCAAAACGCTTCTCTTTAATTTCATGTTATACTTATTGAATTGTTAAAAGTTTTAAAAGGTTTATGGAATCTTAAAACATCTGAAAATTAATATGACTGGAAAGCTTTCAATATTCTCGGAACCTTCACTTATGCATTTTACAATGGCCCGATCTTGTACAAAAAGCCAACTGTTATTGGGTAATAAATTGTTCATTATTACGTCAGTGTAAACTTTACGGCTTCTAATATTTTAGTAGGTATTCCTCCGAAGGAATTTTTCCAGTTTAGAAGTACAGTATAATGGTTATTGTCGTTTTACGTTATTTATATCTTATAATGATACGCTAAATTTTAAAAAGCAAATTCAAGAAATATCACCATCGGTTCTATATAACTTTGAAACGCACTGCAAAATTTCCGTAAAAAATCAAACATACTTAAAATATACCGCCAATAATTTCCATAAATTATGTAAATATTTCGTTTTTTAATATAAATTAATTGCTTTATAATTATTGAGAATTATATTTATGAAAGATACAGCCACAGATAATATGTACAAATGAAAGAGGGCGTGAATACCAAGGATACTTGTATATATACAAGGATACTTATAGTTTATGAATTAATTGTGAACCAGGTGATTTTTAAAAAATGTATAGACTATGTGCAAATATTATGCGTAAAAATATGTGTTAATTTGAATCTTCTTCGTCCTTCCTACGGCCCTGATCACGGAATTAATAATTTGAATAAATATTATTTATTTATTTATTTTTTGGACGGAGGGAAGGGAGGTTTTATGATTAGTTTTTAATTTAGCCTCCTCTTATGGTATAAATTTCATGCAATTTATAAAAAAATCTGGGGAATTTAAAAATTAGTATAGTGTGTATAGACACCAGACTTAGATAAAAATTATCCAATTTTTTGATTATTTATTTCTAAAATCGTATGAAACTAATGTATTAAAAGTAAAATATTCTGCAATGTTGAACAAAATATGTATTCATCAACTGTATGGTAAATTATATAATGTGTTTATCAATGTAAACTTTTATATAATATGATAATATTAAAATATTTTTCAATGGAAAATACTAATTTACGAATGAATAAATTATTAACGTGTTTGCTTTGAATTTTAGTAGTAACTAGTAAGTCTAAAAACATTTATAATTATTAAAATGTTTATAAAAATGGTTATCTTACAGAGTTATTAATCTTAAACATTTAGTAAGTTAGGTAGTTACTTGATTTGTACCTTATGTCTAAATTCTAGTCCACGTACCTTTATAATCAATAAATTTCAAAAATCAATGCTCATCATTAAGAAGTTTATTTTGATAAATTAAGTAGTGAATTAATGTCATTGAAATAACATTTACTCTCAATAATATTTGAGTGTTATAGGTAGGTAGATTGTTATTCGATTTTTACTACACTGCACCAGCCCCAAGGGTCATATTATGTGTGTATCAGTGTATGTGTATAAAACGGGGCTATTAAAGAATTAAGTTTAGATAATCTTCTTTTGAAATTTGGTTTTAATATTATTTATCGTATCGAATTTTTTATTATACCGATACTTACCTATCCGAGATTAAAAATTATCATTAAAACAATATTTTAATGCATACTGATATTACTTGTTTAGTTAAATACAATTTTATCACACAGGTAATATTGTAATTAATACTGACGATAAAATATTGAGCTATCATTTTAATAAGTTATAATATGTAAAATGCCAATAATTTTTATGGATATTAACTTGAGATTATTATTAATAACAAAAAGTATGCTTTGTTGTTAATTATGTGACTTTATAGCAGACAGATATTTCAAAGGACAGTGATTGATTAACCTGCTGATATTATAGTCCCATATCGTTTTACACAATTTTATTCAGTACATTAAAATTATGAAGAAAATTTGTTCACTTTACTCTATCACTTCGGAATACCAATTATCATGTCAATAACGCCACTTCGATACACAACTGATTTTAAATAATATTGAACTTATTTTTTTCATCGTTCAATATATAAATATCTTACTAACTATTAAAACAACACAACATAAATATCGTAATTAATTTACATTATAAATTTGGGTGAAAAGCATTATTTGATTTTAATTCTATTGATTAGAATAGTTATAAACAATGGCAATCACTATTAATTCTAAGTATGACATTTTGTTTTTTTATATTTAAGTAAATATCTTTTCCAGTTTAAAAACGAAAAGTAAAAATAGCATATTTATAAAATATATTTAAAAGTATACTATATTGCTGAACGATGACATGTGAGATGACTCCATCAACTATTTACCGAGAAAATGCAATCGAGTCCTATTGTGTAACCAACGAATGGATTTTTAATGTATCTTTTAGTTTTTTTTTTTTATCACTTAGCTATTTTAAAACGGCGGCTGAGTATAGGTCATATTTGCTATCATAGTAGCAGCGTACCCAGGGTTTTTCTTTGGAGAAGTGACTGGCCATATATCAAATCCCCCGTCCTTAACTTAATGGATTTGAAAATCAATAAACCTCTTTCTATAAAAGTGTTAGATATTAACCTATCAAATACTGTATATATACTTTTATACGAACAGTATTTCATACTCAAAGAATTTTGTTTTTGATGGTAATTCTTACCGTAATGTTTTACTAGTACTATATAAAGCGATAAATCTAAAAATACTTTAAAGAGCACCTCGTTTATAACGATGGACTATGGTACCGCGATGTAGAAAAGATTTCCCCCCAATATCTTCTCTACATTATTGATGATACCTATTGATTAATAAATATGCAACAGTACAAATCAGATTTTATACATTGTTTTTCATGTAATACATTATATAATACAACATAATACTCATAAAATACTCATGCTTGTTAAATATAATATTAATAAAATAATAACTGTGTTTATTGATGTTAGAGATCATAATTTGTAGGTTCTGTTTTATATTTTAGAACACACTAAAGTATTTGTCTTTCTATTCCGAAAACTTTTGTTTAAACATTATACTACTAAGAAATTTGGATAAGATTAAACATTAAGGCTTTCAAAGTATTTTGAAAAAGTGTACGCGAACAACCATTGATTTTATTTAATTGTTTATTAATTTTTTTATCAATTGCTATAAATTCGTCTTTTCCAATACACTTGTTTCATCACGAAATATTTAACATGTAATACGAAGTATAAGTGTGCACCACAATGACTAACCACAAGCCAAATGTACTTGATAAAATACATTTATTCCATATTGAAATTATTTGCACAATTATGGTTGTAATAAATAGGCAATCACGATTTAAAAATTTATATGAAAAATGTACTTCAACTTTTTATTTATTTTTGAAATTTAACAATGTTTAATAACTTATTCAAAATAGTTAATTACTTGACGTATATACGTGTTAGTAATTATTTTTTTAGTCATCTAAATTATTTTGTATTTATAATTATTTTTATTTGATTCAGCATATTTATTTATAATAATTAGGAATAGGAAAATGTGCAATAATCTTTGTGTTCTTTAATTCGGACGAATAACTTATACATGTTATTTACTTATTCACATTTTTTGAAACCTTATATCATAATATTATGATAATAGGATTAAATATGCTCAGGTCCACGGAGTTCAAACGAGTGGTATAGAAATTACGAAGAACAAAACTGCTCGGTGCCTATAATATAATGACGTCTGGTAAAGAACGAGTTAAAAATAACTTTTGGAACCGAAACACGTCATGTTCCGACGTCGAAGACAGACCTCTTAACTAGTTTTTTTTTTTTTGTATAAACTTCAGCCGATCGTATCGTTACCATTATTAAATGTCGACGACGAGTTGACAATAAAATAGCTAAATTAGGAGCAAGAACCACAACTAATAAATGTAGGCACAATAGGAGTAACCAAACCGGAATCGGTCGTTTGGTTTGAATGATAATATTACAGCCAAGTGAAGTTGAACTCTGGCCAAGTGAACATTTTTTTTTTATCTCACCGATGGAATTAACAACGATTGTAATGACAGCCTAGGTCAAGGACACCGTTTCTTACAATATTTAATTGCTATCTCACGCACTTAAATGTCATACTACTACTCGACCAGATATACCTGTACGTTAACAAACCGCAACCGCATGGGTCAGAGTGCAAAAAATTACTACCTCTAGTAATAATATGATGGACAGGGACTTTAACAGTCGGCGATAACGAAAAGATGATAATAGTCATAGAGAGACGGGAGGATAAAGGGGATTCGTCTAAAAAATCTCGAAAGAGCAGAATAATAAAATTAACAAAAATCGTAATTGGAAAATTTGTTATGCAAATCATTCTGTTTAATATCAGTTATAATTTCTACAATTATTTTTTTCATGAAAATTCCGTTCAATTAAAATTTATATTTTAAATGTATTTTTGAGTAAACATACAATACAATAACCAAGACAAGCGATATTAATTTTTAGTAAAATTTGTAATGTAGGTATAAAAAAGTCAGAGGAGGGGGGGTTACTTCCTCTGCTCAGCTCTTTAAGGAAGTATATACAAAGCAGCATGAAAGTAGTGTTTCTGTTAATGTAACTCGCATTATTAAAATGACTGGATAAAATTAACGAACGCAACAGGTGTATTCAGTAAAAGGCGATTAAAGTATATATTATAAACGGAGTCCAGAAAAAATAGTGATAGGCAAAAAAGTATCAGGAAATAAAATATCGGTTAATAAGTACCACGGAAAAAAAACCCCGGAAATAAGTATCGAAAAATGTAAATGTACATTAATTTATCACGAAGTCAAAAATTACTTGTGTTACTAAAAAAAAAAATATATGTATACATATATTTATTTATTTTAACCATTTAAAGTTATTACTAAAAAAAAAAAAAAATATTAATAATTATTTTGGAAATTTTTTTAATAATTTAAATGGTCTTTTTCTTACATTATTTCTAATGTTTATAAAGAACTCGTCCAGAGTAATTAAATTCTTAGAAAAATGTCCACACAACGTTTTTAATCGATATTTTACTAAATCATATTATTTTAGTTTCTAAGTGAAGCGAAGAAGTTAGGTGTTTTTACAACGATGTTTATTTATTTATTTTTCTGTAAACATTTTTTCGTATGGAAATACTTGTTAAAAAGTCTCGATCATCAATTTATTGAAACCGGATTTGCCTCTAAATGGTACTTTAGAGAAGCCATTTTTAGAAATTCTCAATAATTGTTTTCAATAATTGAATAAATTTTTCTCTAACACATTTTTTTATGTTCTTAATAGTGGCGGTACCATCCTCTAGGGGGAATTTTGGTCTCTTCTTGGGGGCGGTAGATTTTAAGGAGGGGCGAGCTTTTGACGAAACGAAGAAATCAGTTACAATAAAGGTGATCTGTCTTTAACTTAAACCAACATCGAACCAAACATCAGCTATTCATCAAGCTGAGGGCTGAAAAAATTTACTGAAATATTCTTTTTTTTTTTTATAAAAATAATCTTTTTCCTTTGAATTGAGTAGAATAAATCATTTATTATCTCCTCAGATATATGTTTTTATTTTAATTTAAAATATTGATCTATGAATTTATGAGAGAAAACGTATTGTCTGAAGGGGGGCGTTGGCAGTCAGTTATATTGATGAAGTGGTAGGTGTAGGGTTTGGGTGTAGCGACACCAAAAAAAATTAAGAACTATACAGATCAAGAATATAATATAAAACATAATAAAAAGCATATCTGTATTTTAATTTGTTGATGTTGAAACTTAACATTGTTATAATATATTTAATAACTGGGTGTATACAGGAAGTAGGATATTACATAATTCATTGTAATTTGCGATATACATATTATTCAAGTATATAAGTAAATATAAATAATTTATTCAATGCATTCTTCATGTATAAAAATATTTTAATTGAATTTTTATGATAAAGTGTATTTATAGAAATAACTGTTATTTATAATATACAGGTTAGGTATATAAATAAGATCAGTAGTAATTTATTCGTAAACATGTAGGCAATTTAAAACTTTTGATTGGAATGAAAAGTTACTTTGTCACACAATAATTTTACTTTACATGACTTTTTGTAATACGTTATTTTGATACAAACTACAATTAAAATACGGTAAGAAATCCAGAAGTATACAGTTAAAAAGTTTTTAAATAGCGCAGGAATCGCTATGAAACGAATTTTTTTATTTCTTGATTTTCAATTCCTTGGAAAATTATTGAAAATTCCATTACTCTAAAGATCAATCATATCGAATTCTTGTTGGATTTTATATCAACTCCAATGCCTTTTTCTTTTTTTTGTGTGTGGTTTTCATAGTTTTTGACTTTATAGTTATTTTGTTTTTATAATACTTTAATACACTTGGTATATTTGTACACTAGATATCGTTTCAGTAGCCTGAAGTCCTAAAACAAGATAAATACTTAAAAAAAATAATTTATCGTTTATTTACTTTTATAACAGTTACTTGAGCTTAGTTACATGGTTATTAAAATTATAATACTCCAACTCAACGCTGGTAATGTCAAATAAAAGTAGGTTCGTAAATAATAGGTAGTTGTACATAAATATATTATTTTTAATTAAAATGTGTACTTTTGCATGTAAATTGTATAAAAAGCAACATAACGTGTATATATAATATTTATCTTTGGTATAACAACAAAGTGCACGTTTTAAGCATGCAATATCAACACAATACAATATTAAAAAAAACTTTCTTTTCAAATAAAAGTTTTTAAGTCACTATTTACTATTTATCACAATATTTAAAAAATTATTTATATTTAATACTCTGTTTATTATCACATAAATCAATCTTAAAATTCTTCAAAATGATGTACCTCTACAGGATTTTTGCGCGTATTTTCTTTGATTATTTTCTTAAATATTTCATTTGGTTCATTCTGAAAATAAATTTAAACAGTTTAATATATTGTCTGATTATTATGTGAAACAAAAATAAATAAACGACGTTGAATATTATAAACCTTTTTGGAAGCGACTTCCGAAAAGTTAAATCCATGGAAAAAAGGCTGGATTTTAATTTGATGGAGTGATTTTAATCGATACTGCGGATTTGATTCCAACAATTTTAAAACCATACTCGTAGCACCCTTACTGAAATTGGCCAACGCATTTTTGATTTCATCGTACGAATTTGGGGGAAACTGAAAACAAAAATTAATTTATGAATATCCATTATATAGTCGTAATGAATTGAACGAGTGCACGTCATTTGCACGACAATCCATTATACGTTAATAATATGACCTCGTTTAATGGAATTAAAAAAAAAAAAAAAAAAACATTTAACCAGACAAAATTACATTACGTTTAAAAAAGTGCTTTTGGACAACTTTTACATTCAAAGAGTTTTAGCATAATTATAAAATCTAAAAATTCGTTAAAACGGGGGAATAATTAATAACATAATGGTCCATTTAGTAAATGTCCATCTCCGTAGGCATTATGAAAATTACTGAAAACGTTGTACAATTGTACTTTTTAATATATATTTACATATAATTGCAGTAATCTAAGAAAAAAGCTTATTCAAAATTCAAATTAATAAACTAATGAAATAATAAAACCAAAATATTCAACTTAGCGTTCTCCGAATTTCCTTATTTCTTTAAATAGGTATAACAGACATTTTTTACGGAAGACATTTTGATTTAGATTTTAGCATTTAAATTAAACATTTAAAAATAAATTAATATGTAAATCCAGTAAATCATTACGTACGATAAATAAGATTATTAATCATTGATATTGTAGGTTGTACGTACTGTAAAACAGTACATATAACCATATTGTTTTTAGGTTAGTTATATAGTTAATAAAACAATGTAATTCTTGTAATGTACTAATGTATATCGTTAATTGTGTAAGTAGTTAATAAGCAATTAAATATGTGTGAGTAATTCGCAACTTAAACTTTAATATCTTAGCGACGCAACATAGTAGTGTAATCATTATATTTTTAAAGTTTACACTTTTATATCTCACATTAGTTTAATTAACACTAGTTAGTGTTTTTCTTCGTGACGTTCTTAAAAAAAAAACATATTCTTAAATTTACAAAAATAATAATACATTATTTAATAAATTGTGTAAACAATAGTTGTCATAGTTCTAGAAGCATTTGAGTACATTTAAGTTCATATATAATACATATACATTCACATGATATCTGAATTTTGTAAATTGTTTACTGTGCAATTATAAGCCAAAATTCAAAAAAAATTGTATAATAATTCGTGGTTAATAATATAATATATAAATATATACGTAAGCCAAGTATTATAATATTATGAATGAAGAAGGTTTTAGTAATATAAAAAACTTTTTCGACATTTGTACCAGAAAAAGTCTACACAAAAGAAGAAGATTCGAACAAAATTCTCGTGTAACGATAAATATACGTACAATACAAGTGACTGTCATGAAATCGACTTGAAAGGTAATAAATATCAAATAGAAGTATTATGTTCGTTTTTTTTATTGCGTTTGAAGAGAAAAAGGCATGACGCAATTGACAAACGGAAAAAAATAAGACGTTATGAACACGGAGAAGAAGCTGAATGATTGTTTTATCCGACTTTGAGTAAATGATGGGTAATCAGTCATAATTATGTTATTTTTATTCCACTAGAAAAAGAGTGTACCATCATAGCTATACATTCAAGGTCAGAGTCGAATTTCGAGCATATTATTCATTGTATCATATACGATACGATGATGATGGTACACACGATGATTGCGATCTCGTATAACCTTCGAAAAGTATTATATAAGATACATTAATATTTTACAAAGGAAAACAACAAAATGAATTAGGAAAACGGTTCTACAACGAGTAATTACATTGATTAAAAAATCAAGTAAATTGCATACATTATTTGAGCTCAATGTATTTAGATAGATAAGCCATTCACTACAATTATTATTATAAATCTTCTTTGACCGTATATAGTGTTTTATTATTATTATTAGTTCTTTTAACTCACAACGAGACGGAATTTCAAGACATAATATTAATATACTAAATAGTATCGCAGAAGATGGACCGGCCAGGATCAAAAAGTATATTTCATATTATATACCTATGTAATTATCGTCGTAACACGTTTAAATAACTCGCATTTGCGTCACAGTTAAAACGCATAGTCCGGTACTTAATGAAATTGTTTCTATTTTTTTTTTTTTTTTGAACCAGCACGTACCTAATTAAACGAAATAACAACAATTTTTAAGGCACATCATTTTTAATGCGATAATCACTGGGTATTGCGTTCGAAAAAGGTATAGCACATATTTAAACTGTTAATTATCTTTTTTTTTTTTTTGTTTTTAATAATCATTATTTTAAAAACGTAAAACCACTCGATAAAATACTATTTATCACCGTGTGTGTGTATATATATATAGTTTAAAAATCAAATAACATCGTAACGTTGTACCGGCTTCCCTATCAATTATCCCCAATAGAAGTTCTATGAAGTAAAAATAATTGACAGTGTTTACACCTGTATATTTACGACGCACGCAAACTATAATAATATTATAATCACGAATATATTAACTTAGGGTGACCATATTTAAGAAAATAAAATACAGGACAAAAATATTTTTCATAATATTTATATATATATATGTTTTTGAATCGTGACAAAAGTATAATTTTTGAACTACCTATTATGGATTAAATTTAAACACATAAAAACATTATTTTGAAAAACATAAAATAACATAATGAAACTAAATTGATACTTTTTAAAATTTCTTCAAATCCTTTATTCATGCATATTGTATACTTTACTTTCTAAA
>JAIPRM010003601.1:0-25546 GCA_025469315.1 Stegophylla sp. TES_Ste_2020
TAATTTTTTGATCAGAATTTTATGAAAATTTAAACATAGATAGAAAATCCTATAAAAAAGATTTTGGCGCAAGAAAATTTTGAAAATGTGAAAAAAAATTTTGGACATTTTTCGAACATTTTTTTTTCTTATATTATTATTAACTTCCTTCGTTCAGAATCGTTTGACTGAAGAAATGATTTATCGTTTCTTTAAAATTTAATACGCCCATCAAGAGAATACCACCCGCCATGCGAAGTACACCCATCGTACGAAGTATGTCCGGCTTTTTATTATCTTGTCTTAAAATCTTTTGATGTTTTATGAATAATTTATATCTCAAACAACCATGTGATTTTTTCGGTAGGTACACAATTCTTGTGCATGCATCGCGAGAATCACGCGATTTTCTGTCACTTATTTGTTTACAGTATACGTTATTGCGTAGAGAACTAAAACTTATTTTGTTTCATTTATTAAACACTAATATTTAGGTATTAATAGTATATTAATAATCTCAGTAAGCGTGATACAATACAATTTAACAATAATTTTAAAATTATTATGCCTTATTAGTGTACGACATTCGTAATATTACCGTTTTGCTTTCCTCAGAAATTGCTGTATTTGATTATATAATACGCAAGGCCATAACAAAAAATAAATTTCGGAGGGAGGGGGTCCAAAAAAATAACTTTTTCCTTATTCATTTATATATTTTATCAGTTGTTGTCAAATTTTCCAAGTTCCCAGGAAGGGGGTTGGACCGTTGGACCCACCCTCCATTTACGGTCTCCTAAGCAATAGTTTGTGTAGCTTATACGTAAATCTTGCTCCGATCAATCTATAATCACGGAACACAGTTCTGGCTGCGCGATATCGTGAACAATACCGTCCGCACGTCATGATCATCGACCAGTTACAACCTCTTTGACAAAGTGGCACTGTAGTTATCGTCCACACAAGCCTGAATCCTATGGTCCATGTCATTAACTTTCCGTATGACCACTGACAGCAACACGTGGTGCCCGCGGGCCTAAAGTGATACGTGGCGACTACAGAATACACATTTTGTGCACGGACACCACCGCGAGCCTTGGGATCACCATCCCTCTAGAGACGTCGGAACTGGCCATTTGGCTGCCACGCACTTCTGTATGCTTGGACTCTCAACAAATCAATGATGTGGACCAAAATTTAGATAGCAGTGGCGAACCCAGGTCCTTAATTTGAAGGGGGGGGGTGATTAAACAAAAATAGATCAAATATACATAAAATTAATACATTTTTACTCGCATTAAACATTTTTAGAATACATTTTAAAATTTCTGGGATGGACGATCGACCCCTTCGCTCTCCCCTTGGATCCACGACTGGGTATAAGCGAAGCCGAGCGTATAGTTTGTGTGACCGCCGACCACGACGCACATTGGCCTGAAACAACATAAAACACACGTACAATACAAAAGCTAGACATGCTTTCACACCATAGGTGGTATTCTTCATTTCTTGTGTGAAATACACTTGACTTGAGTGTGTTGAATTTTGAAGAAACGATAAACCATTCCTTCAGTAAAACGATTCTGAATGAAGTTTCAACTTATACAAAACAATTTTACATAAAATTAATAAAGTTGACAAAAAAAAAAAATGTATTTTTTACTTAGCCAGTGAGATATGGCATTATTTATAACCATTTTGATGGGAAAAATAAGTATAAGAAAAAATTACAAAGAAAAACAAAAATTCACTTATTAAAAATTTTCTTTCCACAAAAATATAATTTTCATATGAATCCGAGAAGTCCTATCTATATATATATATATATATATATATATATCAGTATTTTCGTATCTGGTGTTTTAGAGATTAATCTTTATACCAATAATAATAAGACATTAAATTAAAACAAAAAAACAAATTTAGTTTAAAAATCTCAAAAAAAGAGATTTCTCAGAATTCACTTTTTGAACATTTCAAAATAGCCATTTTATTAAAAATTTGTTAAAATTAATTTTGAAAAAAAAACAATTATCAAAATTTAGTGAAAATTAACTAAGTTTTTGAGGCGCATTCGTATTGTAGCCCAAAAATCACTTTATATGGGGTACGGTTTCCCGACACGGAGTGACAGGCTCGATTTTACGGAGTTTCGTGACGTACAATAATTTTTCGATAAATAATCTTTATTTGAAATTTACCTGTTTCCCTGAACCACCATTTATAATATAATATTCAGTTATTATCCTCTTACTCTGGCCCCTGCTACAAAAGTGCTACCGATATGGAATTCACTGATTAGACGTATCGGTAACGTTTGACAACGGGGGGGGGATCTATTTACTATACCTAATGGTAACATAGTACAATGTATGCGGCTGTATGTAGATCACAATGATAACGTTTCGCATGTGCGTACAATTTTTTTTCTCAGACGGTCGCGCCGCCGGTAATCAATCATTTATTAACGCACAAACGGCTCGCACAGTCCCGCAGTGGCGGGTTGTCGCAGTAATTAATATTGCGCCGTCATCAACGATGGTTTGTGTGCATGGTGTATGTATATTATACATATATATATATATATACAAAGCAGCAGCAACATTAGTAGTAGAAGCGGCGGTAATAGTAGTAGTTAAGGTATAGGTATATACAGGGTGTTCAATATGTATGGAAACAATTTATACATAAAATACTCGGATTTTCATTAAACACATGATATTGTACACATTGTATAATATGTGTGTGCATGTTATATATAATACATACAGGGACAGTGGTTGTGAATGACATAATAGGGGCCACGCCGCCGTCTCGGTTGTTTGACTTTACTAGCATAGTGCACCGGTGTATTAGTAATGATAATAATAATAATAATAATATATATTAAATGATAAAATGGGCAGTGTAAGCGGCGGGAAAGAAGGAGAGGTCGATTCTATACACGCGGAATGGGTAATTGCGTTCGCGCCTCACCGGTCACGACCGAATTTCAAAAACACTGCTCCTATAGGAGCTATACGTATCTCCGACTTTGAAGCGTAAACTCAACTGATGGCCAAAATCAATTTTTGCTGTATTATACTCTATTCCGCGTGTGATCGACTTCGGTACAGCGATGATGACGGTCGTTTTAGTGGTTGATTCCAATTATCAAATAATAATAATAATAATAACGCGCTTCGTTAAATTTTCTTTGCTCGCCGTTCGGTAAAAGCCACCGCCATCAAAATCGTTGTCACGTACTAACCATTATCACCCGCCATCAGACGATTTTAGGCGAATCGACTATATTTTGTCATCACTACTATTTTCCACGTTTATTGTATGTGACCGAGTCTTAGAATAACTGTCACAATTTTAAAAATTAAACAAAAGTAAATGTTTTTTAATGCAGTTATTTTTGGGGGATCTTTTGATAAATTTCCAGCTATAGAAACAATTTGAAAAAAGATTTTGAAAATATTTTTGTAGATTTTTCAAAGTAGCTATTTTATAGAAAATACTTTTTAAACTCTTTAAAAAATATATATATGTATATATATATATATCAACGTTAATTGAGTTTTTGAGTTTTTACCAATTATGAACTCATTAAAACTTGAAGAAAATTAATAATTTTAAGCGATATTGGTTATTTTTAATAAATGTACAAATTTAACGTATTATTACAATTTTATCAGAAAACTTTCAACTTTTTTTAATTTTATTAGAATACCTGGGATAAATTTCCAAAAAAAATTAAACTTTTTTCATACAAATCAAACACTACCTAAATTACTTTTACATATTTATTTTAAATAACTAAACATAGCACTCATGTTAAAGATTGTTTATTTTCTTTAAGCTTTAGTCTGTTCTTCAATTGGTCAAAACTCAAAAAATGTTGTTATCTCTTTTTTTTTTGTTTTTTAAATAATTTTAAAAATAGGTATATTATACAAATATCTATTTCGAGACTCCCAAAAATAAAAAATTTTCAAAGATATTTGTTTGAAAATTATTTTATTTGAAAGGAATAGTGTAGGAGTGGTAACAAAGAAATTTTAGAGAAAAATCACATATTATAGTGTATTGATCTTCAAGTGAGTTATTTCAACTGCAACAGACATTCTAGGATATATACTACATTATACTTACTTTCGGAGGAAAAGCAAAAAGTGATAACAGAAGTAATAATTCGGGCAATAATTTGGACCCACCCTTTTGAAAAAAAAATTTGCTATTTAATTATATTATTGAATTTTTGGTAAACTCTACAAATGCTACTAAATAATTAATCTACAGTCTATAGGTATATAGTTATTTAAATTTGATAATAAGCAGCCCACCGCAAGCCACTATTCGTGACTTCTTACATACGTGCGTTGTCTCTGTACTATGTAATATAAAATTATACACGAAATTGATTCAATTATTCGCATGATCACAATAAGCGACAACCATCGTACGACAACGATCTGGTAGGAGGAACATGGGGAGAGAGAAGAATAAATACCCCTTACAAACAATTTCGTTTATAATTTCGTGGATAATAATTAGCATACACTATAATAAACATAAAAGACATCAAGTGCATTAAATAAGTATTTATATTTAACAATTTACACATACCTTTAGTGTAGTAAGCGTAATAAGTTGAAATTGGAAACATTATCCAATTAATTAAAAAATTATTAAATTCTAATTCTGAAACAAAAATTCGCTATTTGCTTAAATATAATTTATAATACTAACTTGTAACCAACTAATAACCTACTTAAGTTAGACAATAATTTTTGGTTTTTTCTACAATTGGTCTTCATGACCTATACCTTTTTTAATTAATTATTATTTGAAATTTGAAATTATTAATTAAAAATGTATAACTTATGAAGATTAATTGCTGAGAAAATCAAAAGGAATTATTTATTTTGACCTAAACTGTGAACTATTTGAATTTAGTAGATTAATTACTCGAAAGTACATTATACATTAAGTGAATATGAAAAATTACTAAATAAAAAGAAGTGCAGAAAGATTTAAATTTGAATTAATATAATGTATACAATAATAACAGCTTTACTCATATTTAATATATTACAGATTGAGTATAAAGCTATAATTCAGTTCAACATTGTACTGTGAAAAATACAGTTCCATAAATGTTGAGAAATAAAATGTGATAGAAAGCCCGATTTTATTAAAATATTTTTACAATCCTACCACTTATTATTATTATATATGTAATAAAAAATGGGTGATTCTGTGAATATTATTTTTTGTTTCCCTTTAATGGAAATTTCCTAGAAAGCCATTGGTCCATGGTACACTATAAAATGCGATTCAAAAGGTTTATGCATCGTAATTTATTGTGTATTATACTGATAAAATACTTAAGTGAGAGCTTAACACTTTCATATTTTGGTGCGGTTTTGTTCGCATACGATAAGTCGGTTGATCGAAATTTCCTCTACTGAATCATACTTACCAGCTATCGAGATTGCTTTATATTTTATCTCTTTGAACACTTCACATATAATAGACATAGTATAGGTAGTAAGCATACATAATTTACATACCAGCTGAAATACTTGACTTTGCCCTGTGATATTTTGAATGATTGTGTAGTTAATAATTATTTATGATTTCTGAACTACCCGGCGTTACACACACATATATATGTAGTTGGAGAATTTGTGAACATGACTCTAGAATTAAATTAAAGTAAGTTAGCTAGTAAACCGATGAAAAGATAAAATTATAAAAATAAAATCAATTCCGAATCGTAAATCTTTAAGTGAACAACTATTTTGGTAGTAGTTTAAGTTTTACTACCTACGTTGTTATATTATTAATGAACAATTTATAATATTTTAATAATATTTTCTATAAAATATGTATTGATTTCAGGTTAGTCAACGTGGCTGAAGAGACAAAATTGAACAATTAAACGCTTACGAGGTAAATAATAAATCATATTTTCAATTTTCATTATGTGATTCGGTTAAAAACAGATTTCATTCCATATTCATTTTAAAACAAAATTATTTAGAATTTATCATTATTATTATTATTATTATTATTATTATGCCAAATTTTAACCAAAAGCGTATCATTAATTTTACCTTTTTAATTTTAATGGACTGACAAAGCCAGTTTACTTATTGAAATGACTTCCAGATATGCATTATTATTATTATTAGTTATTATTTTCATTAATTATTCACCTTACTTGAATACACATTTTTATAAATTTGATACTGTCTTAAGCCGTAGAAAATTTATTTTATATACGTCTCTCCATATGTCAGCATGTCAGTCATGAAGACTCAATTTTTTAATTTTTCCCTTGAACTATAAGAGCTAAATTAGTTGGTGGTTTAAAAGAAAGGACTTCTCAAGTATATACAAAATGTGAAATAAAAAAATAAAATAAAGACATTTAAATTTTAGCTATTAAAAAATAGTTAATTTTAGCTTGGCTTTGCTTTAACGAAATTAATCTAAGAAATTGGAGAACGTATTTAGTTTTTTACTGTGTTGTTAGAATCATATTGGTTGGAAGAAGTGTGTGAAGAGTGTCAGAACTGTACCTTTAATAGTTTATTCACAATAGATATTTTAAATTGTATATCATAAAACATAAAAACGCAAAAATCTAAATTTTTAAAATTCAAGTTTGTGATAAATGGGAAAACTATTGAAATGTAACACGGTGATACATAGTACTTAGGTGATTAAATTAAAATTTAATTAAATAGTAAATTAGAAAAATAAAAGAAATTAATATTATGAATATTTTAAATACAATAATATAATACAGTATAATACAATAATATTAATTACACATGTAATTGTGATAATAATTAAAGTGATCAAGATCATCTTAAATCACAATTTTATTTAGTATGAAACATTCCTCATTATCAACAAAGTTTTAAATCCATAAATTTCATCCTTAGTGAAAATTCTTTGTCTAGTTTGTTTTTAATCTCATTCAAAATCCCAAATAAATTCTAGGTACTGTATAATTTTAAGATATCAGAAATCAAGTGATAAAATTTTAAACTGTTCTAAAATAACTAAAATTAAATAAATTTCCCATTTGCGCGCAATATTTCCTAAACAAGATGAATCGCACTGCAAAATTAAGCTTTTTATTGGACTGACCATTATACGATTTGTTTTAGCTTTGCAATGTGTTTCGTGTACAGTACAAATTATCTATTTTTACCAAACTTAAAACTGTAAAAAATTCCAGGAGGAACATTTTGAATTAAAAATAGTGGAAAAACGAAAGGAAACAAAATATATCACATAATAATAAAATACGTATATAGTATATATATATATATATATATGTATTATATTTATTTATTAGATAAATTGCATACTATAAAAAAATTTGTACCGGATTCAATTTTAATTTTAAACACCTAAACCGACAGTTTTCTAAAATACGATTAAATAGTATTCTTTCATGTAGCACTATTTTTAATTTATTGACCCTCACTTCCTCATAAACTGTAATAATACATTTACAGATTGTCAGAATTACTATGACTAATTAAATACAAAAATCGATTATTTCAAACTTCATTAATGTGACCAGTATGATTTTTTACCATTAATGTTGCGCCATGAACGTTCAAAAGCTGCAAATAGACACAAAAGATTATTTTGTTTTAATTTAAAAATGTAGTCTGTAGGGGTGCGTTAAGGGTCAATTAATAAGTGAGCAAGACACACTATCCGCCCCTTAGTGAGGACGAAAAACATATATTCTTAAAATAACAAGATCATTAATTGAAGGAAATGGAGTTCCAAACGAAAGTTTTATAATTTATTTAATAGTTTGTGTTATTGATAAATGTTTAAGTGATCTTTTGAAATTGCACAACCTCTTCCTTGAACAATATTCTGAAATTTTAAAAAAGAATACAAGTTATTTATTTCAGATAGAACTTCAAAGATTTTTATATGAAAAAATGTTTTCTTTTTTTCTGGTAAATTTAAAGACAAAATATCAAATATTACGTAATAAGTGTGTATGTTCCTTCATTTTTTTCTTTTATGCATAATATCAATTTAATAAATATGAATTATCAAAAAATCGTATTTTATCCGATCCTCTTTACTCTTTCCAAGAAAATGTAGTTTTCCGTTTCAATTCTTGTGATTTATTTAATGCCTAATTTATTATAAACTTCCTTAGATTGAGGACTTGCATATTAGATATTCTAAAATTTCTTACAATACAGATTAATTGAATTATTTACTGTCAAATTGGCAATGGCTCATAAATAATTTTGTTATTACCACTTTTTTAGTAAAGATATAATAATATTAACATTTATATAACATATGGATAAATTTCCCCATCATAGAACAATAAGTGGCTATGTTTATTAGAACAAAAATGATTTAATAAGTGCACTTGTGTTTTTGTGTGCTTTAGTAAATTGGTAAATTAATTAAAAAAAATGTTTAAATGTATATGACACGTATGTCACGAGTTTTTAACATATGTACTACCCGGGGTAAATACCCTTTTTGCTTCCCTGCCAGCTTTCTTATACGTATTACAATAAGTCAATATTACATCAGCATTATCAATTAACTATTTTATTATTTGCAGGAGCGCAAATTGTTTTTAAGTGTGTAATTTTTATTGGAAATTTTCGTCGTCGGCAAAAGCTAAAAAGGCTAAACTGTCAAAAATGCAACAAAGTTTATTGAAACTATCATCACCTTGTTTATGTTTATTTTCTTAACCTAACTCTTAACGTTTTCTAATAAGTACATTGAAAAAGTTGATAAAAACAACAACTTTTTTTTTTTATAACCATGAATAACAACTTGAATAATGAATACTGAGGTATTTATTAACCTGACTATAAAATATGTCTCCAGACTTTATATCCATTATTTTCAAACGAAGCTTTTTGTCCAAAATTAGACCGTAATTCACAAGTACATTATCATCGACCCAACTATAGCTCTCAATAAACTCGCACTAAATTGTCAACTTGTGAAGTTAATATTATATAATCAAGTATTCAGTGGCGTAGCTGGGATAATCCATGTGGGTAGACTTGTTTAAAGAAAAAGCTTTTAAGCTATACGTATGGAAAGATATCGCACCGAATAATAACGATGTTAGAGTGAGACTAAAACAAAGACGAACCGAATGCGGACGAACAATTAAATCTAACTCATACGATTCGTATTTCGTGTATTAAATCGACTATACTTTTACTTCGTTCCCACACGTTACAATCGTTATAATAAATTAAATAATAATCATTTGTCTACAATTATTATCATTAATCAATAATCACAAGGTGGAAAAACAATAATAATAATAACAAATCGTATTTTTACCGACAACCAGTGGGAAACCACGAATACAACCCGTTTTACCGAGCTTCATGACAATTTAACATTGATGGTAGTCAATAAAATATAAATGTTAGCACTTGCACCGTACCCCAGTGTTGACCAATAAGGGTGAGTCTACTTGACTGGGTACGGGGTAAAACCGATCGCCGCCGGACCCTGTGGTGCGACTTGGCGGACGGTGGGTCGAGGTATACTCCTCTTCCATCGCAAACCGAATAAAACATGTCTCATTAGTCATTAGTACCATATACCCAAACCCCGTCTGTATACTGCTGGCAATACAATGTATAGACATGAGACACGGTATGGGCATGGCCCGTTTGTGCCAAAAAAAAAAAAAAAAAACATTTATAAATCTGGTACAGCCCGTTGCGTCAAAATAAAAAAAGTTTATTTTTACCCATAAATCGTTTGCGCCAAATTTACCTGTATAAACATTTTTCTATCTCACAAATAAATTATCAATTAAACAAAAACCATTGCTGTCGACATTTTCTTTCATATAAATATTTGTTGATTTAAATGAACGTGTTATTATGTTCGACTCCATTGAGCACCGTTTTTATAAAACTATGATTACAACACATTGAAAATACCGATTGCAATAGTTTTTAGATTCTGAACGAAGTGTTTTTACAATGATGTTTATTTTTTTTATTTTTTTTTCTGTGTACAACTTTTCGTATGGAAATACTTGTCCAAAAGTTTCGATCAGCAACTTTTTGAAACTGAATTTGCCTCTAGATGGTATTTTAAAGAGGTCATTTTTTGAATTTCTCAATAATTCTTTAATTTTTTTTTTTTTGGAAAAAACTACCCAAAATTTGACAAAAACGACTCGGAAATCATAATTTTTTGATCCGAACTATATGAAAATTTAAACATAAATAGAAAATAATATGAGAAAGATTTTGGCGACAGAAAATTTTAGAAATGTGAAAAAAAAAATTTTGCAGATTTTTCTAACATTTTTTTTTTCTCATTTGTTCTTTATATTATTAACTTTTTTCGTTCATAATCGTTTTATTGAAGAAATGATTTATCGTTTTTAAGAGCTTCACACCCGAGAATCGAAGAATACTCGTCGTGTGAAGAACACCCATCGTACGAAGTATGTCCGGCTTTTTTTTTCATATGACGTGTATTGAAGAAATCCAGTTACCTAAATAACTGGTAAACAACACACTAAAATCTTATAGTAATTCAAATTATAATATAGATGTTACACTTAAACAAATGGTCGTTTTACCGTTAAAATTGTTATCGTTAAATATGTAAATCAGTTTTTTTTCGAGTTAAAATATGTTGATATTTAAACGTTTTTCATCGTTAATTGCAAACTAAAAAATAATACCATTATCTTATTTTCACATCAATAACAATTTAATTTCTTGAGTTCATAATTTATACCTATAATTATCTAAGATATTTTTTAAACAGCAATCAGTATTAATTACCAATGGATGAGTCGGATGAGCGCAATAACGATAGTAGTTACTAAAAACCGTATGGTCAATTAATGCAAATTCAAATGAGAATCGATTAAAATAACCAAAACGTGACCAATGTTGTTAAAACAACAACGTGAATCGGATCCGGTGAAAGTGTATGCACCGAACGGAATTGAAGGGTTTTTTTACCTTTGTGAATATTATTATATTAATTTGATCAACCGACCGTTGTTGTTCTTTAATGAACGCATTGTTTGAAAATTCAGTTATGTTTATTCGACAGTTGTTGTCAAACTCTAAAAACACGAGGGACTGCTGCAGTTGACTCTGAAGTTAAACAAACAAATAATTGACCGTTTAATGTGTAAAAGCTTCGAATTTTTTTTTGCTTTTTTTTAATGCATATTAAATTGATTCGAGTACAAGTGGTTATGGGTCGTTTTAATTATATCGTTATCAACGTGATAAATGGTCTGATCGAGGATGCAATGACTACAAATAAAGTAGTAGTACAATACGAGAGAAACACGTTTGATTTCGTGCGATGTTTAAAATATCTTACGTCTGACACGTTGGGATAGAGTATAATATTGATCGAATTTGCTGTCGCGGAACGTGTTCTAAATATTAGGACTATAATTAGTTTGCTCACATTTTAAAATTTATCGGTTAAAACCCATAACTCGTTTGTGCACAAATTATAGTCGAAGGAACCACTCGTTTTGTGCGCAACATATTGCAGAAGGAAATTACTTGATTGCGCAATTTTGTCTTTTTAACAATTCGTGTGCGCACACAGAATGAAAAAAAAAAAATAAAAAATAAACATCATTGTAAAAACATAAGCTTCTTCACTTCGTTCAGAATCTAAAATGACGTGAAAAACGGCCATTCCCTACTTGCGTCCAGCAAAAGCCGACATTATATTAAGTGCTGTCGACCAACGCAATTTTGCGAGGAAAAAACAAACCATAATCCCGCACCGAGTACCAGCGTACTGTCGTTTTTTACGTGACACCATACTTGTGTACGCGCAACGCACGTTCAAAGTAATATTATAAGTGCTTTCAATTCGTCGTGCTAACAAAAAAATGTCAACACTTATAATTTTCACTCAACGTCGTTCGAATTTTTACAGTAGTCGCGTATACCTACTACATACTTCATTCACACAATTTCGTGTGTATTGTTACCGCCTGGATGTTGAAGATTTTCCTCTGTTGAAACGCCTTAGACATCGCATTTGTAGCTTAAAATGTATTTTAATGACATAAAAATGTAAATAACCAATTTATTTTTATTTAGGATTTTCAATATATATATATATATATTCTTATTATTATTATTATTTTTTTTTTTTGCGCCATCAGTGAAAAAAATATTTGTTTGTTAATTATTTATTTATTTTTACAATATTTATGTGATTTCAGTAAAATGTTCACAAGAGTATATATAATACTAGAATTATTTTAAAGTCTCTTCAAAAGGTATTTTATTGTTATGTATAGTTTATTTATTAAGGATTTTTATGTGGGTATTTTAGGGAGTGAACATCTATATATGACAATAATGAACTTTTATTAATTACCGTAAATGTTTAATCGTCAGTCGTCACACACCTCAAAAGAATTCCTTGTAAATCGAGAAAACCGCATTAGTCGGAGACATCTCATTCGTCCACTATCCTTGTGAAGACGAGCCTAGTAGACAGTTAGTTGGGATTTGGCTCTAAGGTCCGAGAAAACACGCGTCCACTCGAGTTTCTCGTTCATTTATGATGACCCGTGCATTTTTAAACGGCATGTCTAGATAGAGTATCGGCCCTGAGCACTGGGTCAAACACTTTTACACACGCTTCGTGTAATAAACGCGCGCTCCTCGAATTAGCTAACACGGCGCGGGCGCGACAGCGATCTGTTGACATTATATTATTATCTCGAGCATTCCGAGCACGGTCCGTTTTGAAATGTAATTAGTCTATGCATAATTCATTCGCGTCTTGTCTCTTTTTAATTATTCACGTGCAGTTACGTTTATTAACTCGTTCGAAATATCGTTCGCTTTATTTCGCACGCGTTAGTCGGAACGGTAAAAGAAAACGGAAATTTGTTAATAAACAATCGTTTTTATACCTGCAGTATGCATTTTAAACATAATAATATATAATATTATTACCGAGCTCTTATGCGTGGAACCATTATCACGGCTGCTGCGTTTAACGTAAGAAGACAACTGGCAGTTGCATCACTGTTTTGTAAAACCCGTATCAATAAAAACGAACAGAGAAATTAATTCCAATATTTTTTTAAGGAATAGAAATTAGAACTGATTCTTTATTGCAAATTCCGGTTGGAGTGAAGTGGATTTACAATGATGTTTATTTATTTATTTATTCTTACTTTCATGGAAACATTTTATTTACTCGAAAAAGCAATCGTATTAATACGTGTAGAATACGTTATTGTAACTTGTACACCATTTTGTTAACATGATACTTTATTTAAGCTATTTATCAAAATTCTCATTAGTTTTTCTAAGAACGAGAAAAAATTCCGAAAATTTTAATAAATTTAATTATAAAGTAATTGATTTTGTAATCTCGTTACAATAACAAAATAAACAATACTAGAATATTAAATGTTACATTATTATCAACCATAGTGTAATACAAAGCAAAAAAATTTTAAAAAAATTTGATTACTTTTAGAATAAATATAAAATTTTTAGAAATATTTGGTTTTTGTAAAAATATTTCTATTAATGTATTATCATGCGATATGGTACGATGCTAATCAATAGTAGTGAACTAAAGGTAAAGCGAACCATGATGCCGCGTAGGGTGGCAAAATTGTAATGAATTTATTTTCTATTTAGTAAAAATAGTTAATTTTAAAATTTATCCTGCTCTTTTAAAAATTTGATCTGTGAATTTGGATTTCATTTTCGTTTATATATAGCAAAGTAATATTTATTTTATCGATTACGACAACAATTGAACGTTATTGTAGTTCATCCTATTGTACCATTCATTTTCTGAAATGTTTTAAAAGAATATACCTATATTTGACTTTATAAATATAAAAAACAGATGTTATATTTGAGACAGATTATTTTTTAAGCTTTAATTAAATGAAAAAAATAATTGAATGATATTAGGAAAATATTTAAAAGTGAAAGGATATTTTGTTGTTTATGAATGCTATTTTAGGATAAGGGTAACAAATTTCATTTCGCATAGAGATAACTAATTGTTTAATCCACCCCTGCTAATCAATTAAAACCGTATAACACTTATGATTTTTAATCAGTAAGAAATTGCTTTTACAACATATAAGTGTTTTCTACTACCGGTCGAATTTCCCTTATACTTAGCTCAATAAATAGTTCATTATAAGCGTTTAAATTAATAGTAGCTCAAATGACAGTATAAACAACAAATAACAGATTTAATTTCGTTATTATTTAATACATTTTGAATTTATTGTTTGAAGGAATGAAATTTATAAAGAAGATTTATCAGGTAAGGAACTAATTTTTGAATGTTTATGCATTTTTGTTAAAATCATTATAAGAACTTCAAAATTTAAAACATATCACAATTTTCATAAATATTTAAATCAATGTGGACTATTAAACTATTGATTTTTAAACATAATCGAAATAAAACTGAAAATAGTAGACAATAGTCATGTTTAATAAATTGAAGATCCACTCCGAATTATTTTGTTGAAGACATGGTTTATCGTTACTTTAAAATTGAAAACACTCATAAGAGTGGTTAGAAGTATGTCCTACATTTTAGGGGTAAGAAGTAAAAAAGCACTTGAATAATATAAAAATCGTTTGGTTTTCTTAAAAATATGTTAAATTCATAAATTTGAAGCGAATAATTTTTTTCTCAAGATTTTTATCGATTAGATGACATAATATGAAATGATATGTATTCGTATATTATATGTTTATACATTATACATATTACACAAGTTAAACGAAAATATTCGTACCTATAACACTGTTGACAGAAATGTATAATATTTTGAAGACTTAATATTATCATTTTATGATGAAGTTTTTTTTTCGTAGAAATGTGGATCTAGAAACGAGTTTATTTTAGTATCAAAGGAACGAGGAACTGAACGAGTTTCTATGTTAAATAAATATTAACAACAATGATAGTTTGTAAAACTACCTACGATAACTTTTTTTATTCAATGAATATTTCATTAGATTCTCATCGAAGAAAAGATCCTAATGGTTTTTTAATATCGTTTATTTTATATTTTTTTTTAGTCCGTTAACACTTTTATCGGTTATAAGCTGTATCTAATTACCCTGATACCATATCAAACAGAGTACTTAGAATTCTAGTCGGAATTTTATTTGAAACTTTTATTGATTTTATCAGCAAGGACGAAAGGATAATGGATAATTTCTTACGTTCAAAAATATATAACATTTCTAAAAATTATTTTAAGAGAAATCTACCTACTTTATGAACGAAACTTAAATACTGGTTGAAAATTATTGAGAGGAAAATATATTAAATTATATTATATTTACTTAAAAAGATCAATATGTGCCGTTTTTATAGTCAATTTAGAATTTACAAACATAACTTCTCACAGTTATTTATTTTTATTATTACCTTGCAAACTGTTATTATGTCGATAGTACTTTCATTCGTAAATCTTTAAGATTAATATCGGGTCACAACTGAAAGCACAACAAAAACACATTTTCTCAATGAATAACACACGCGTGAGTTAATTCATTGGATACCTGTAGTTTACGACTCGATGACTTTATTATAATTACTTTAGTTCTTGTTGTTTTCCTTCACGGTAGAGAAGTGTTTATTAAATACAAGTTACACAGTTCGTGAGTCAGTCCGAATTACCCAGTAACTTTTTAGTAATATGGACCCGACAAATAAATTATCTCGGGTCAGAGTTTTATTGTTTAACCATTAAACTTTAAGGGTGGTAAAATACCAGGACATGCGTTAAGCACTTCATGAAAATAATGTATTATGTGAGTTACCAATATGACTGGAATATTGGATTATTACAATGTGTCATCGAATGATCAAGTTATAAGTGGTTATAAGCTCAACAACATTTTTCGTATAGGTCGGCGTTTTTGAAAAACTGAAACAATAGGTACTATATATGTGTGTTCATGACAATTTTATTCGTTTGTTCCGGGGATATAACACTGCAGTGCGTAATACATGTAAACTTTCGTTTTAATCCTGAAACACCTAGATTTTTATACTACAGACTTTAAATAGTACTCGTAAACTGCCGCATACTCACTAATTTCAGATTATGAGAAATATTTAAGAAACCAATATCAGTTTTCAGTTTTTCATCTCTATAACTATCAAACTTCATTGCAATTCGAGTCGGCACTTTTAAGATAGATGAGTATGTTTGTACGTGACCCACAATAATTAAATTTATTAACTTCTTATGAGTCGTAAGTTGTATAAATGATTTTAGAATTCTAAAATCAATTGTTATGCATAAAAAATATAGCCTAAGAGTATTCGGAAATTTTTCACAGGGCGTCTAAAAAAAATTTCCTAGTACTTGATAGTAAAATTTTTAGAATTTTGAAAAACAATACACTTTATGTACACATTTATGAATACATTTGGAGTTAATTTAATTTATCTATTTAAAAAATGCTGCGATAGAAATTTTCTCAGGTTGTGAGACTGCACACTTTGTCCACCCCGATTCCGTAAACATGCTCATGAACTATAGTATTTTAATAAATATTGATACTTATTACTTTAATATCTGAATGATTCTTAGTTTGACGAAAAACTATAAAAACAATTAAAATTAAGAAATATAAAAATAATCACGACATCATCACTGTTTTAATAAAATTAATTATTTTCCAAACATCATTGCATTTTTAAGTTTGGAAATGAATATTTTTTTTTTTAAGTCAGATGTATCGAAACAACGAATACTATCTACGAAATATTTCACTGGTCGTCACGTATCTCATTTAGGGGGCTATGAACTCTTCTTGATTCGTTGAGGGGGTTGCATTTCTTAAAGTCCCCCTTCCCCGAGATTTCTGCCAATACTATCATATCATAGGTGGACGTTAATAGAAATTAGACTTGAGATTTTGAAGTATTAAAAACAATAGTAAAACATTTAAAATAGAGCATTTAAGCTGTACAAATCTTCCAAAAAGGCTTAAAAAAGCTTTAATTTTTTTATATATATATATTTAATAAATTAGAAAAAAAATTATTATAAATACCTACTTTTAGAACATGTAATAATCATTATCTAATTTATATCGATAATAAAACGCATTAAATCAAACATAACCAGATAAAATCGATTTTACCATGTCTATGGAATACATTATAATACAATATATTAGTTATTATAAGTGTATTTAGAACATATTTTCATAGAATATTAAAAAGTGTTTATTAGAATCAAAAAACGTAAAAACTTAGTACAAAAAACCCCCTAAGAGCATTAAAAATCAAATAAAGTAAAATAAAATTACATTCATTTTATTTTAATTAGTGAAATAGTCGAATTTACAGCTGACATATAGCTTTAAGCGAATAGAAAAATAGCAAATGTCTTCAAAATCCGTATTCTAATGCTTAATCGTGGGTATTCGACGTGGCTGCCACCGTCGCAAATTGGTCCTCGCAAAAACATTGGTAATTTTAAGTCAATTTTGAATCCAAAGTCACTCGTACAACGCACACGTACGAGTATAATATGAGTACGTGGGCCGTAATAAATCGGTACTAAAACACTTGTCGTCGGTGTAATCGATTTTCGTAGATGTGCCATCCACACTGCTGCTGCTGCACGATCGTCGTGACGGGTGCAAGGGAATTGCACTCGGTTGATTAATGTACGCAACAGTCGTGTCAGAGATTATTAAATATTACTGGACGGTAACGCACGCGGTGTAATAGTGCTCGGCGCGCGTACGTTATTGTGCAATTGATGACTCGACGATTTGTCCGAGTGACGACGGAATCGTTAGCCGCCGGTACTACGACGGCACTAACGTCGCGCGCTAGTTTTCGAGGATTTTCAAGAACGCGCAACGGAGATTTATCGATTCAGCGATGTTCTTGTGATTTTTTTCCCCTCTGTTTTCGTCGATTTGACCATCGTGATCCTGTCAACATCAATGTACCGCGCGCGTAATCGGGACGGGATTAAACACGAAGTTCAGGCGCCCGGGCTCTGAAATATTGAAGGATCCAAAGGTGCCTTTTTCAAAACAAATTCATAATATTTTAAATTAAATTTTTATCCAAACACTTTAAAACCAAGTCTTATTTTAATTTCACGCTTTATTTTTGTATTGTTGGAATAAATTTCACTTGTCATTGGTGGTGTCAGCTGGTATAGTGTAGATTTGGATTAGTTTCGGACAAATTAATTTGGATAAAAGGTACTTTGATTTTTTTCATGGAAGTAATCGCAATTAGGCATACATTTGACTGAAATTCGGTGGGGTAAGATGGGGTTAGAAATAAAATTCGATTATTTAAAGCTTCAAAAATTTAAACAACAAATTAACCTTTATAACGTGTTACATACAACGAAATTTATTTGCAACCTATCTTACCAGAACCGCTAAATAAAAGCTTAAAAAAACACGAGGGGAATAATATAAAATATTGTAAAATTAAATACCTATTTTAATAAAAGATAATTATTATTTCTCTAGAAATAGTATACATGCTCTATTCCGGTAACTGTGGAAACAAATATATAAAAACATGAGATGACTTTTTTTGATGACACCAAAATACTAGCCTGCAGGGCGCCAAAAAGATAAATACACCACTGGTAATGGCTCCTTAGACTACTAGGCTCTATTCAATTCTTAATCTGGCCCTGGCGTCAATCTCCGGGAAAGCGAGTCAAAACGCGTTCAGACCAGTTTCGACACGCGTGGCATAATATTATTATGACGTTGTGGCGTCTCTGAAGCTTAATCGATTTTGCGCCAGGTTTCTACCCCCAGACTATCGAGCTGTGAGTTTTGAAACGCTACGCGTTTCCCGCAAGAAAATTATTAACATATACTAATTAAATAATACCGTCGGAGACGCGCGTTCCTCGCCTTCACCGAGCCCCCTTGTCGATAACGAACAGCCGAGTGTGAATATTATATGGTTTAGCGTACTCAAAGTAATGACGTCACACGGTGCTCCGTATGTACTTTTTCCTCTTTTGACAACATACCTGTGTATGTATAAATGAAAAACCTCGCGCAAAGTTTATCCGACATGCTTGACATACGGTTCGTGGAAAATAAACGTACAATAGTTGTGCCACTTTATAAACTTTAATCGCCAAGCTTATTTAAATAGCATAATAATAAAATAGCTATGCTGCTTTAAACGACGACGTAATATTTCACGCTTCCGTTTTAAAATTATTTATTTTTCAAATAAAAATAAATAACGTTATGACTGTAGATTTTGAATTTTTAAGTTTTCACGTAATAGCGGTGTTGAGCCAATGAAGTTTTATTGGAGTAAAGACTGTTCCGGATAATTCGTTCAACACAGAGATCATAACAAAAACGTTTCTTTGCATATTTAATAACATATTTTTTGAGAATATTTAGAGAATCTATTACTTATATTAGAATAATAATTTTTATTATTAACCTTAATATTTAAAAAAATGTTATTAGGTTTTGATATGGCACATTGTTGTTACATTTCTACTTTTTTATAACTTAAAAATCAGGTTCCAAATGAAAATTAACTTAAAATTTATAATCGAGTCTTTTTCCGTATTTTTTATGTCCATAAATTGTATACGAATCGTAACAGTATCTTTTCCTACTAACTAACCGTAATAACTTTTCGAATGTCTGCAAAACAATGTTTTTTTTTAAAAAACATGTTTATGTTAACATGTGGTTCACTGGTTTTCTTATTGAGTGAGTCAACTCAGATATCAGCCTACCTATACATACCTACATAAACCTTTAATATGGCTATTAAGGCGATATCATAATATGTATGCTATATTTTCTACGAGACTATATAAAAGGAATAGTTAACAACATGTCCGCTTAAATGCATCGGATCGGATCAAGGTTACAACACATTTCTCAACTGTTAATAAACTCTTTCTCATAATTGAACAGGCTTTAGTATAACCGTAATTTTCTATTGTATAATTATATTTATCCTCGCACTATAACTTAAGCGTTTTTGGTTATTACAAATTATGAAATATATAATCTAACATTATATTATATCTACCAATCCTAATAAGATCGCATTACCTTTCTGTTTGTCCTTAAATGTCAACCTCGGTAACTGTGTGTTCAATAACAATCAAACTAATATAATTGAAATTCAAAACTCTACTATTAATTTTTTCCATGTTACTCGTGTTCTTAAGTATAGAATTTCAAATTATACAACACGTGAATTAGTAATAATAATCAGGTTGAAATAAATGAGAACTCGTTGATATTTACGGATTTGCAAATATGTGATTGTTTATTATATTTACATATAAATAAATAAATAACAATAAATTAGAGCTGACATGTCAGTATAAGGCAGTCAGGTGTTGGTGCTTAGTAAGCTGGGGTAGAGTAAGCCGGGGCAGAGTAAGCCGGGGCGGAGTAAGCTGGCTTGTAGGCCGGGGCGGAGTAAGACGGGGCCTTGTAAGCCGGAGCGGAGTAAGACGGGGCAGAGTATGCTGGCTTGTAGGCCGGGGCGGAGTAAGACGGAGCTTTGTAGGCCGGGGCAGAGTAAGCCGGGGCGGAGTACGACGGGGCAGAGTAAGACGGGGCCTTGTAGGACGGGGCAGAGTAAGACGGGGCGGCGTATCCACCTTCCTTCTTAACGACGGCGTTGAAACCGTTGTAGTCGTCGGCGGTGTATTCGACGGTGCGGGTGGAACCGTCGGGTTCGACCAGGCTGTAGGAGCCCTTGACGTAACCGTTTCCGTCGGCGTATTCGGATTGGCTCTTAACGTCGTAGGTGTGGGGGTCGTTCACGCTGTATTCGAAGTTGTACGGGGCCGGTGCGTCGTACGATTCGTGTCCGTACGCCGGTTTGCTGTAGGCGGCCGGTTTGTAAGAAGGAGCAGAGTAAGAAGGAGCCGAGTAAGAAGGAGCCGAGTAAGAGTGAGCGGCAGGGTACGCCGGGGCCGCTGGGTATGCCGGTGCGGAGTAAGCCGGGGCAGCGGAGTAGATCGGCGCTGCTACGGGGGATCCGCAAGCGGTGGCCAAGATGGAGGCGGCGATAACGACAAACTGTAGAGAAAAAAAAAATATGGAATAAATTAATACGTAATTATCATTACCGTTGCAAGTATGTGTTTTGTGAATCGAAAAGTAACCGTGAATATTATATTTTAATAAATCGTAAAAATTATGTGTTGTTATAATACCTAATGTGGAACAACGCGAACACGAGTATTTGCGTCAAGAAAATGAAATATGTTTTGTATTCAAAACGGTTGCATTAAATAATGACGTAAAGAAAAAAAAAAGTACACCTTGGTTTTATATTAAGTATGTAATAACCTGTTTTTAACACAGAGTTATTATTTATTTTATCTATACCGAATAATGATCCATTTGTCCTCGTAATCGTGAAATGTGTTACAAATAGTTTCGAACGTTTCGGGGGAAAGAATCAGGATATTTTAAGTTTATTATGCGTCATATTTCATAAAATTAGCAACAAATTAGTAAGTGCAGTACATTTTATCCGATAGCATTTTTAATTTTCAAAATAAAGTTCGGAATTTTAAAGGTTTTATATTGTATAAAATTCTAAAAAAATATATTTACAAGTTCTTTAATATTTTCTAAAACATCTTAAGATTTCTTTTAAATACATTTATATTATTGAATAATTAAATAACTTTGGAAATATATACAAAATATAGGTATGTATGTAATTATAAATGTTTAACGTATAAAACGAAGCGGGTCTGTCTTTGAATAAATGTGTATTAAATAATTATCAAAATACAATTTCCTTCGAATATTTCTTATCTAAATTAGTCCAACTCTCCGTATCAATAGTTTTTTTTTTTTTTTAATTTTATGCTTCCATAAAAATGCAGCTAACAAATTTAAAACGAATGTTGTAAACTGAAACGATTAACTGAAAATGGACAGGATAAGTTAAATATTCGAGATAAGTAGAAAAAAAAAAAAAATCGGCTAATACGTTTGCCACGAAATTCCTCGAGTACATGCTCGACAATTTGAATTATGGCGTTCACTCGGTATTAGCCTCCGGAGTGACAACAACGCAAACATTGCAATGCATCGTTCCGCGAATAGATCATATAGGCAAAATATTCATAGTACAACGAGACGTGATACGTGAGAATATACTAGACAACAGGGATTAATCCGCTCGACGAACGGTGTAATTCATGTTTGCTGTGTGATGTTCGGTGTTTGGCGGTCGTGATATTGTTTAAAAGAACATAATCGAGACATAGTAAATCTTGAGAATTTTCGACTCTAAAATGCATTCTAACGTTAATTTCCTCTTGCGCGAGCGTGGTGACTCGTGACAGTTAATAATTATTGAATAAAAATCTGCCCTGTAAAACGGGCGCTTAATTTATGTCAACATTTCTTTGGTCACAAACCACGGGAAGCAAACTTAAAACGTTTGAATGAAAAACTTTCTGTAAAATTATACCATGTAAAATCAAAGCAATTTCAGTTACAAACGCCCTACTAAATATTACGAAACGGTATAGTATAACTACGACAGGAGTCGTAATAATAAGCCGATTCGAGATTTCTTCAGTATTTTTCTAACAGTTTACGTTGATAAAAAAAAAAAAAAAAAAAATCGAAAGTAAAAAATTATTTTTCCTTCCAACGTTGTAGTAAATCATTATATATTTAATAAATTGGACAGTTAAAAAATGTTCAAAAATTGTTTTTAATGTGATCGCCCGAATTTTCGCTTTCAAGCACTGCGTTCATAATACAAATTGGGAATGTTCTAAATATTATTATTATTATTTGATATACCTCGGAAAACGTGCTGGTGATTAATATTTTAAACAAGTAGGTACGCGCGCGCCATGCACGCGGAAACACCAACGACGCAATGCGCCATACGCACGGTGGCGAATGGCACAGAGCGGGCCAGAATGCCTCCGCTCCCGTGCATGACACGAGCGCGAATCGTGCGATATAAGACGTTTGAGATTTTCCGACTTCAAATGGATGATAATCATTTAAAAAAAAAAAAAAAAAAATCAATGGATTTGCGGAGGTACATATGCAATAACCGGATTCTGTGGGTTTCGTTGCACCCGTAAAAACATTGTTACTACTTAAACAAAAAATATGCGCCAAAATTGTTGTTCTACAAAAATAAATCTAAATTAACACATAAACTCTGTATATATATATATATATATTTTTTTTTTATTTATGGAGAAATTTAAGTATTTATTCAGTTATACATTTTATTTAGTATTTATAATACTGATAACAATATAATTATACAAAATAATAACCAAATTAAAACTTATAGCAACTAGTAGTGTTAATAACTGTTCCCTACGGATAGACGGACACAACGGGGATAATATAATATGTAGTTATATATTTATATTTAAAAACCTAAAAGATTATGACACGCGGTCACTATGTGTGTGAGAGTACGAAAACTGTAAAATGATCACATTACGACAGTTTGGTTGTGAAAATACAATGTAGCGTGATACGAAAAATGTGTCGTTTTTATTTTTAGTTTTTCCGGATATCCGTTATTAGACAACGGGAATTGAACTCGATGAAACACGTATATAAACAAAAAAAAAAAAAGTTCTGAAAAAAAGAGTTACTGTTATGGAAAACTCTACAAAATCTACAAGAATATGCATTATGTTTAAATTATGAATCAGGAAGCATAGCTTCATATGAAACGGGTACAGCGTCGCATGTCATACCTACTATACTAGATATTTGGGGTGACCAGAGAGAAGAAACTTCGCGTCATTGAATGAAAACGTGTAAGAGACAATGGAGAATTGCATATATATATTTTTTTTTAAGTAAAATCCGCCCGTATTGTATGCCGTATATTATTTCATTCTATTCTAATATTGTATTTCCATAATGGAGTGTCTAAACTTTTCGAGCCCCATCTAATGACCATTTTTTTCACACGAGATCTTTCGAAAAACTATTAAATGGTAAAAATTTAAGAAGTAACATACGCATTAAACTAATAATGTACCAATTTAACTTATTGCAAACTTTAAAAGTTATTATATAAAGGAAAAAAAAACAAATAAGTCCACAATGATATTTCGCGTTAAATAAGAAAAATTACGCGAATGCTACGAGTGCCGGTGGTGTGATACGCTGTTGTTACTTATTACTATCGTCAAACAAAAATAAACAATGAATATAAACAATAATAATTGCACTTACCATGTATGCCATTTTGATTTTGGTTTTGGTGGCTGTAGTGTGCTGGAAAGTGCGACAGTTACAGATCAAACGTTTGAGATTGATGGCTGGAGAACGTGGGTGATCCGATTTATATAGTAGTGGCGAGCGGTGGTTGATAGTCGGCGCCGGGGGAGCCCGCGAGGTGGGGGACAGACTTTGGCGGTTTTTTCGGGCCCCGGCGAAGGACGCGAACGCGCTCGCCACTGCGCCGCCAAACACGCCCTACACGTCCTCCGGCGAAGTAGCCGGGTGTGTAAGCGCGCCGTTGTCGAGTTAATTTTTTTTTTTTTTTCCGAGGTCTAGACGCGAACATGGCTATAAACACCGCACAGGTCGTTGAGGCTAAACCGGATGTGAATCGATCGTTTATCACTCGACCGGCAGTGTTGTAATCGTATGGGCAGACGGTGAGCGGCGTATGTGTTACGGTTTGTTTTTTTTTTCCTTCTATTTTGTTTTATTTTTTAAATTTATTATTTTATTTTTTTCCCCACTTTGTTCTTTTCACGCGCGCACTAATTTTTACCTATCCACGGTCACATCGCATACGTACCCGGTTTCAGCGACTTAGCGTACCCAACCGCCGCCGCTTCGTAACACACATAAAAATTAAGTTGCTCCAATTCTGTCGACCTTGCCGCCGCTGCCGTCATAAACGACCGGATACGTCACCAGCTGAACACGAGATGTACACAGCGCAAAGATGGCCATTTTCCGCTTCGTTCGTTTTCGGGTGCCCGATAGGCGGTAACTCGACTCTTTTGTTAAACGATTTTGGATTCTATACGTGGACGTTGGCGTTCATTGACTTTCGGTTTTTTTTCCTCTAATACCGTCAACCCCGTAGCGATGGTAATGGCTCGTTTTTCTTGTCGTGCGTATTAAACCAATTGCATATCTTTTAGATTCTGAACGAAGTGAAGCAGCTTATGATTTTACAATGATGTTTATTTTTTCTTTTTTTTTCTCTTCCTTTAAACACTTTTTTGTATAGAAATACTTGTCCGAAAGTTTCGATCAGTATCTCTATGGAACCGAAATCACACCCAGATGGTACTTTAAAGAGGTTATTTTTCCAATTTCTCAATACTTTTCTTAAAAACACGAAAAAATTGAAAAAAAATCGGCAAAATACGCAATTACCGAAATTTCCGTAAAACTGAAAATTACTTTTTGACATAACTTCTAAAATAATGCAGCTAGAGACTTGAAATTTTCACCAACTACTAAAAATAGCT
>JAIPRM010003602.1:0-25544 GCA_025469315.1 Stegophylla sp. TES_Ste_2020
GATGAAATAATATCTTGTCCACAATTCTTATGCATTATATTTATATAAATTAGTAGATAGTGATATGCTGAAGCCTAGACCATTAAAATCAATACAGACGTCCGACAATACCTCACTCCAGTCATATTTTTTTTAAAATTTTAAGCAATTATAAATACAGTTCAAAAACATTTTTTTAGTGCATTTTTTGAGTTTTTTAAGTCATTTTTGCACTTTTTTCAAAGCATTTTTAGCGATTTTTAAGGGCATTAAAATCCTAGCCCTAATTATCACATTAAAATAGGGTTAAGCCGGTGAAAATCTGGAGTGGGTCGAATGATGCCACTGCTGAAACGTATTTGCGACACTTACCCATTCGGTATTTAAGGTCTGTTTTATGTGTGGATAAACCATTTTGATCCCTTTGACCGACGAAAGTAACGGTGGATAGTGTTCGTCGTTCATGAATTCGGTTCTGAGCTTTCCGCCGGAAAACGATCTCAACTCTCTTTGCGACACTCTGTCGGCTCCGTACAGTTGAGAAGCAGACACCTGTACGGGTGATCAAAATGCTATTAAATCTCTCTGACACGAATATACGATTATACTCCATAAACAAACCGACGAATCGAAATCCGAGTTGAGAAACTGCAAGACGAAATATTGGTAAAAAGTATGGAACAGCAAATTCCGTCCTCGCGAATCCGGCGTATAACGATACCTTTGGAAAACGCCTTTGTACAGAGCGTTTAACGATGGAAAATGTTCTAAAAAATGTATTTATTTTTGATTTGTGTGGTGTATTTAGGAAACATAGATATTTACTGTTCGTCACGCAATGCAATGGGCGCGAGGGGGATAGAATTCGCGTGCTCCTCATCGAATTTCTGCTTCGACGATCCGCGACTTCGGACCACATGTTTGCACTCAATCGTTTCATTTGATTTTGATGGACTGTAAAAGAGTGGAAAATATCCTCAAATAGAAATATCGATCTGATAACACATCATGCACGACTTACACGTGTAAATTTGTTTTAGTCGCTGGTCCGGAGGAGTGAACGGCATTAGTAACCACCGTATTATTCCGGTGCGGTCTTCGTTCATTTCCGCGATTGACACGTCTTCGTCGTCCACAAACGCACTGCCCGTAACTCTTCGCAGCCACCCGACGAGTGTTGCGGTCGACGTCACCGGTTTCGCTGTTCACACAAAACGTGAAAGTTTTATTCACGACGGATATAACGGGTACATTATTTACAAGCCAGTGTTTCTCGCCCCTGTGTAGCGATACACCTGTGTGTCACGGATCAGGTCAAAATGTGTTTTGTGAAAAAAAAAGCCGGACACACTTCATACGATGGGTGTTTTTCGCACGATGGGTGAGATTCTCTTGACGGGTGTATTTAATTTTAAAGAAACGATTAATCATTTCTTCAATAAAACGATTCTGGACGAGGGAAGTTAATAATATAAAAAAAAAATTTTAAAAAAAGGTCCAAAATCTTTTTTTCACGTTTTCGAAATTTTCTAGCCCCAAAATCTTTCTTATATGATTTTCTATCTATGTTTATATTTTCATAAAATTTGAATCAATAAATAATAGTTTCCGAATCGTTTTTGTCAAATTTTGGGTAGTTTTTTTCCAAAAAAAAAACAAAAATTGAAGAATTGAGAAATTCAAAAAATGACCTCATTAAAGTACAATCTAGAGGTAAATCCGGTTTCAAAAAGTTATTGATCGAAACTTTTGGACAAGTATTTCTATACAAAAAGTTGTACACAGAAAAAAAAAAAGAAAAAAAAATTATAAATAAACATCACTGTAAAAACACTAGCTTCTTCACTTCGTTCAGAATCTAAAATGCAGTCACAACGAAATTTAAACGGAATCAATTAAAGTTGGTATACAAATAATAGATGGACATAATTGCGACGATAATTTAAAAACAATTAATCTGTTAGGTAAATATTTTGATTTTAATTTATGAGTATATTGAAGAAATTTTATGTGGTTTTAAAGTTATGTTTATTTATTATTATGGGGAAAACAAATTTAATCGGATTATTATGTGTAGCGCATATTTCCGGTAGATGATTTGAATGACATGGTACTTTAAAGAGATCATTATTAGAAACTCAAAACTATTTAACTAGTAAACAAGAAACCTCAAATTTGAATAAAACTAAAAATGATTGCCATTTAATTTAATCGTAACTCAAAAAAGAATATGAGTAGTACTATAAACTTTAAATAAAATTCTATTCACACATTATCGATAACAGTGACAAACTGAACTAAATGTAATAAACTGGAAAATATTTTGAAAAAGAAAATTAAAAAATAAATAAAAAATATGACCAATTTAGGGACAATTACCTAATTGAATACTTATTGAATTTTGGAATAATTTTGGTTTTTTTTTCTAGTAAAATTTTGAATTTTTCGTATATTAGGACGAAAATTAATTACGATCTTAAAAATTATTTTGTTTTATAAGCGTTAAAATTAGAGTTTTCGTCGATAGTTTTTCGTCAAAGTCAATCAGTGTGTATAACTTTTATAGTATGTACCGAGTGTGAAGGGAAAACCCCCGTGGCAGTTTGCGACGGGTTATAAGTGAAAATACCTTCGAAAAAATATTTTTTGTCAACATATCTTTCGTGATAATATCTCCCATCAAAAATATTTCATTAGTTTCATTTATTTTTATCAATATTTATTTACAAAAGCTATCTCTATAACAAAATATCTAATAAAACAATGAGCATTGCATTAATTTATTATTATAATCTTAAAATAAAATCGTTCAAAAATTAATGGCTTAAAAAAGAGAAAAGTTTGATTATTACTCTTTAAAAATATAAAATCAGCCTGTAATTAAATTAAGATTACTTAAAGATGTTTTAAAAGTTAGATTAAAAATAATTTTTTTTATTTTTATTATCATCCACTATCGTCTTTGTCTTGGTATATTTTTTCTGTTTTTGACTAGACATCCCACACACATATTTTTTGGAGATATTTTTTCTCAGAGATATTTTTACAGGCCACTGTCTGTTACATATAAAATGAATACTATTATTGTCGCGAAAATATAAGATCATTACCGTCGGCACAGAGTTCACCCTCAAAATCATGTGTACACTTGCACGCGAAACCATTGTCCGTTTGCTCCACCAAACCACCGTTTTGACACTGGATTTCGTCGTATGCCGTACAGATCGAATAGTCGTAAGGCATTAAATCGACATCTGTAATGATTATAATATTATGAGAAAACGAAAGTTTGATTATTTAAAATTCAAATTATGCACGAGTCGGGCGATTGCAGTTTTCGTTACAGGGCTCATATTCAGAGGAACTATGGAATTTCGTTCACTATTTAGCAGTACTTTAAGTGTATTTTGGATATTTTCGAAAAAAATTTAAGCTTATTGTATAGTTAACATATCTAATTGCGAATAATATATTTTATTTTATTTTGAGTTTGACATTGGTCGATATCATTAATAGAATAATATTCAGGTCGGTTATAATATTATTAAAACGTAAATTATTTGAACAAATTAAAGTGTTATACAATTAATATCAATGTTATAATATTTAATAAGCACCAAATACATTTATAATTTTATTATTAATATATTATGTTACGTTTTGATGAATATAGTTTGTTTTAGTTTTTGAATATTATAAAATAAGTTCAAGGTTTTAACAGAAAAAAATTAGGCCTTTTTATGAACAAACAAAAAGCTATTTTGATTTAAGATCTATTCGCTGAAATCTGAGCACTTACCGCTGTAAAATGTATAGCTTATCGCGAAGAGTATCGCTACCATTGACATTGGCAAATACATCCACGATTTCATCAATATCATGTTCTTTATACAGCGACGGCGAAAAATGTTCGACAATGAACGAGATAAAAAGCGAAATAAAATAAAAAATAATTTCGTATATTTTACACTACTTATAAAATCGATTAATATTTATTATTCATTTTCATATTGATATGACAACAGTATGATAATAAAAAACAACAAACTCTCGTTGGCTGGTAACAGATGAACGATCGTAATAAATCGTTGTAAAATGTTTTATTCACAAAGTTCAAATAATCGAATGATTCGAATTATTATTAAATAATAATATAATATAATATGCTTATATAGATTGCAGTGGTCGATATTGGCAACTAATGGCGTCCCGCGAGAAAATATTTACCGAATCCCGTCTCTTCAACCTCTTTTTGCCCGTAAAAATACGTGAATTTACGGAATAATCATTAGATGCCAGGGAATATATAAAAAATTGATTTTCGTTTTTAGTAAACGTTGTATGTAAAACAATTAATTTTAGTTCAACATTTAAGTTCAATGCGTGCATAATGTATATCAATATAATATGTAAAATTAGTGTATAATCACACAAAAATTAATTATTATAGTTATTCTGATCCACGTTACTTACTCGTATTATACAAATTTGATAATTTACACGAATAATGAATTGCACATGGATTATTCAATTATTAAATAACAATCGTTAAACATATTGGACATTACTATTTTTGTATATTAAACGAAGCTTTGCTCAGAATTATTTTATTCAAGAAACGTTTTATTGTTTTTTAAAATACAACACACCCGCTAAGAGTATCTCAACGGGGTGCGAAATATGTCCGAATATATATGAAAAATCAATTTTCGTTAATGATATTGATATGTAACAAAATAATTTTTAGTTCAACATTTAATTTCAATACGTGCATATCAGTATAATATAGAAGACTAGAGTAAAATCACACAAAAATTAATTAATTTCTTTATTTTGGTCGAATTTCGACAAGTTGGTGATAACAAGTATTTATTATTGAATAAACTTTCACACAAATTCAATCATTTACACGAATAATGAATTACATATGGCTTATTATGTTATTAAATAACAGATAGCAACCATATTGACAATGATTATTCTTGTATATTAACTGAAGCTTTGCTCAGAATCGTTTTTTTTTAATAAATGATTTAACGTTTTTTTAAAATTTGATATACCCGTCAAGAGTAGTCCACCCAATGTGCGAGGAATACTCATGGTACGAAGCATGTTCGATTTTTTAAATGTTTAAATTAAATGAAACTTTTAGCCAGGCTAAAGAAAAAATGTTTTATGAGGCTTAGCTTAAAAAAAAATCATTATGACCAGTTAATTACAAATTCTGACTTTAAACGGATACAAAATAAAAAGTTGATATACGATTTCAGATATTTTTTTTTTTTTGAGTTGTTTAAAATACTTATTATTATGATTTGTAAAAATGTTCGGTTTTAATATCAAGAAATAAATATGTTATGAAATAAAAATTTATAATTGGGGTTAGGAAGTTATAGGATTTTTATATTGTTCTCAATGCCCTTAATTTATAGCAGACCAAGCTAGAACGAGCTATATAATGTAGAGTTTAAAAATTTTAAATTTAAAATGTATATTTCGCATATTTAGTGAATTTTAGAGAAAAAGTGCATATTTGTTCGATTTTCATTGATTTTTGCATATTTGTATGCATATTTAATATTTTCTAATAAAAATTAATTTCGAATAATGTTACATAACACAACGCTCATAACGCAAAAAACATGCGTCATATAAAATTCAATATTATTTTTCGTGGTTATTTATTGTTATTTCCTATTGTCTACTATAAGATATAATATAATATGTCTGCATTTAACAGCGCGGTTCACAATATTTAATCACAGGTATTATTCAACATAATATATTTATTTTGTATTTTACGAATAATGAAAATATATTTGTTTGACTATATTTTCAGTTCAATAAAATCTCAAATGCCAACCGGTTACATGCCATATTTTAGATTTCAATAATACATTTTTTTAGAATTTTGTATATATTAATAAATAAGAAATACACATTTGACAAATAAATAAATATATTTTTTCGCATATTTCACATTTTTTTATGCATATTTTATAATTTTTTCGTGCATATTTTGCCTTTTTTTGGCTCCTATAACTTCCAAACCCTATTTATAATAAACCAAGTTGTAATGTTTAATTATTGGACAGTAAAAAAATTTACTACTTCAGATTATCCGCAATTTAATTCTCTTTCTAGATGCCAAGTTTTTTAAGATAGGCGGAACCAATATTTTTTTATATGTGTTCAAGTGTAAATTTTATGTAAAACTGATAAGTGTCGTCATAATGTAAACCGAAACAATTATAAAAAAAGTTTAGTTGACTTCCGATTTTTGAGAGTTTTTTGGGTTAATTAGTGAAACTAGAAACAGAATGATAATTACGTATTCGAGTATTAATATTAAGAATTAAAAATTTTATGAATAACTTACAAAAATCAAAAAATTTCCAATGTTTTAAAAATTCTGTACTTTACTCAAAATTTATCAAAAGTTTTTGAAATTTGTGTGATGTATGTGATTAACATTTTGTAGTAGTTGATGTAAGCCTCAAGTTTCAAGCTACGTTATTTTTTAAATATTGTTATAAAACAAAATTCGAATTTATAAATATTCATGTTTTGATATATTTTACCATTTTTTTTGTAAATTTTTTGATAATATTATGGTAGTAGACATAATTGGTGGTGATAATAAATGTACATTTTGAATAAGGAATTAAGATACCCATCTTAATTCCTTGAAATAATTTTGACTTTGTTCGTTATACTTGAGTATAACGAATTTGCATGTATCATGAAGGCCCAAGAAAAGCTTATTACATTATAACAATGTTAGATTCAAAATTAGCATCCCCCCCCAAAAAAAAAAACCTGTTGTTTCAATTCAGGTTACTTGAAACACTTATTTTAAAATACCTTCATTTTCAATAAAAAACCTTTAAAGGTGGCTCGTAAGCGGACATTTGTTTTAAAAAATAGCATATAAGATGGATTAAAGAAAAAAAATTACACTTTTTTAATAAAATAATCGTATATATTTTATAATTTACAACATAGTGCGATCCATAATTATGGTTAGAAAAATAAAATAAAAAAATAAAAATTTATAGAATATAAATTATATAAACCAATAATGAAAAAATGTTAGTGTATATTATGCATTTATAATATGTTGATGTAAGCCGTTGGAATTGCAAGCGGGTATTGATATTTTAATACCTACTCTAATAAAAACGTAAAACATTTTGTAATGGTTTTTACGGAGACGTTTTATAGATCTAATCGCTGCGGACGGTTAACGGTTTTCCTATACAGTCATTTCGGAATAATACGTATAGTTCGATGGATGTATAAAAGTATAAACTGTAATTTAATCTTTCATAAAAACGATTCAATTGAATGGTATGAAATCAATTGTGTAGTGCGCATTTTATTATTTTTAACAAGAAATAGGGTTGTCCTGGTTTTATTTCGTACCGACATGAACTATAAAAGTTAAAAAAATTTGGTTTTTAATAGTAACAAGATACATTGGTATTCAGTGGACTTTTTAAATTTTATTATTTTACATACTCATAACTCGCTTAAATTTAAAATGCCATTTTGAAACATTACGCTGAACACAGAAATAATTCTTATATTTTATTTAGATTATTTTAAATAAGTAACAGGTATTAGACACATTAGGAGGTGATTTAACGTTTAAAATTCAATAATATTTTTTTATATAAATCTTACTTTGTTTATTAACTTAAGTTTTTGGAATTTTCAGAAAAATGTTATTTTTTTTCATAAAAAAAAAAAATTATAGCTTCGCAAATATTGGTGCAAAAGAAATTATGAATACATTACCAGAAATCTCAGTAAAATTGCTTTTGAAAAAATTAATTTTTAGTACTTTATAAAAATTATTTAAAGTGCACTTTGTTCACTAATCTAACTAATGAACGATGCGCGACAGGAAAAATTAAAAAATTCTTTGATATTATTAAATATTTGTTAAGTTAGAAAATTGACTAATAAGTAGACGGTAAATCTGTGTATAATAATATATTGAAATGTCCCCCCCTCTTCGGTTTTTTGGTTTTGCTATAACTCCTGCGATAATAACGATATAAACACCTTATTATTAATGGGATATAATTTGGTTTAAAGTCTTTTAAGAGGTACGTCTGGCAAGTTCTCCCAAAATTTTTTTAGGAAAAGTAAAAGACATAAAAAAAAGTGTGTACTTCGTCGGGGTGTTCTTCGCACGTCGAGTTGATGGGTGTATTGAATTTTAAAGAAACGATAAATAATTTCTTCAATAAAACTATTCTGAACGAAGCTACAACTAATACACAATATTAATTATCAGTTTTGAATAATTAATCTTAAATATTGAACTAAAAATTATTTTGTTACATATAACATTTACGAAAAATGAAAATATTTTTTACAAATAGTTGACAGAGAAGGTCCACTGGCCTTATATTCGACAGCATATTATTATATACTTATTTATATTATAATATAATTTATAATTATTATTTTATGTAATTTTTCTATGTGAAATAATAATAAATAAATAAATAAAGAATATAATATATTAATCGGAAGATTTAACCCCCCCCCTCTGGGTATAAATTTCACGGGTCGCAACTGACGTATGCACCAATCTATTATAATCCGACAATAAATGTGTCGATTAATATTAAATGTTTGGAACGATATACTTCTAAATTTAATATCTGTTATTTATCAGACATTTAATATTTATTGACATTTATTTATTTATTAACACGCGGGTATCTAGAAATTAGAATTTTAGCACTTTCATACGATACGACTTCTTTTCTTATCTCATTTTGGCACATGTTTTCTATTAGATTCTGAACGAAGTGAAGAAGCTTATGTTTTTACAATGATGTTTATTTTTTATTTATTTTTTTTTCTTCCTCTGTAAACACTTTTTCGCATAGAAATACTGGTCGAAAAGTTTCGATCAGTAACATTATAGACCCAAAATCGAACCCAGATGGTACTTTTAAGAGGACATTTTTCAAATTTCTCAATATTTTTTTTAATAGTGCGAAGAAACTGAAAAAAATTTTTCAAAAAACGGCAAAATATGCAATTACTGCAATTTCCGTAAAATTGAAAATTACTTTTTGACATAACTTCTAAAATAATGCATCAAAAGACTTGACATTTTCACCAACTACTAAAAATAGTCACGAAAACATTTCATAAAAATTTCAAAAAGATTTGATCTATTTTGAGTTAAGTGCAACATTTTGAAAATTTCGGAAATATCTCATTTTTTGTTAGTTTTTATGTAATAAAATTTTTGATTTTTGATATTAAGATATAAAAATTTAATATTATCTCACTGACATATATGTCTACTTGACCTGAAAAAATCTTAAAAATCGTTAGTCGATTTTTTTTTTATAACCGTTTGAAGTTAGACTTTCGACTGAATTCGTTAGTTATACCTAAAATCACGCACTTTAACGTACATATAAGAAAATTGGTTCTACCGATAGTTTTGAAATTTGGTGTCTGGATAGAAAATTTCATTGCGAATATTTTGGTGCAATAAAATTTCTTACGGACAAAGAATTAAACATTTTACAAGGGTAAGATTGAAAAAAACTCGAAGAAAGTACGAACACTAAAAGGTAAAAGGTATTTGTTATTCGCTTATTTTATCGTACGTATTTTTCGACGCTAAATTTAATACGATACAAGTCGGTAATTACGGTGTGGCTTTTGGACTGCCGCCCAAATATATTTCTCAGAGTCACAACGCCTTATCAGTTGTCACATATTACATGGACTGCCATGTATATGTATACACTATTATATGTATATGTATACATGTATATTATGTATATGTTTAAACTATTAAATAACAGTATCTAACATACTATTTTATATTTATAGTATTAACTTCCTTCTTTATATTATTAACTTCCCTCGTTCAGAATCGTTTTATTGAAAAAATGATTTATCGTTTCTTTAAAATTCAATACACCCGTCAAAGAATCCCACCCGTCGTGCGAAGAACACCCATCGTGAGAAGTATGTCCCGCTTCTTTTTTTTTTTTTTATAGTGTAGGAATTTTTCTTGGCGCGAGACTTTTTTTTCTAGTACACATTTTTTATTCGTTTACTGGTTTTACAATAAAATGTATGTACCTATAATATAATATTATGCAGTTTTTTTCAGTCTACAGTCTACTCGTTTGATATTTTGTAAACATTATTATAGCGTTTGCAGCAGCAGCGGATAACAATTGATATTGTGATTTACCTTTGATGTTTGTGCTTGTGGCTTGCGTATAATAGGTTGACTGCTACGGACCACTACATAACAATGAATTCGAAACACACAGCAGCTGTTACAGGAGTGTTATATGAGTGCGAGAACGTAATCTCTGTCGAGGACGGCGGCGTGGCAGATGAGATGACAACAGCGGCGATGTGTCTCATCTGCACAATGGTCGGAAATCCAATTTAGATTGACACGAATTTTTTATTCAAAAAAAGTTCTTTCATTGAGGCTTAAATAAATTACTTGTTATTAATTTGTGAACATTTTTTACAAGACAGTATAATAAATTAAATTCTATATTATTTTGTATTATTAAAAAAAAATATATGCAAACCATTTAAAATGTAAAGAAATATACTAATTAGATAAATACTTATTAAAATGAGTTTGAGTCTTCATTTGAATGGCACCGAGAGAATATGAAATATTATTTTATTAATTTTTGATCATTTCCATGACGTTTATTTCAATATTACCACTAGAAGTGGCTGCAATAAGATTTTTTTTTTTAATTACAGATGCATATTTTAAATGCAAACCAAATTTTGTAATATATACATATATATATTGTAGAACAAATATAATAATTTGACATTTATATTAGGGAATTTTTTCTTTTACGTATTTTTTTGGAGCTGTAGGCTAATATTTTATTATAAAAACAAAAAAAAGATCCTCCCAAAATTTCAACTTTCTAGATTAAACCAGTTAGTGAAGCAACCCCAGTTTATTTCCTATTTAATTAACATAAAGAAAACGACGATTTTACTCAAACGCAGATTATTGTAAGATTTTTTTTTTTAATTTTCGATATAAGTGTTTTGTAGATAATTAAATTTCTTACAAAGAAGGTCCTTACTAAGGACTTCTTTGTACAAAATCCGTGAATTTATTAATTTCAAAAATTGCATTCAATTTCGATTTTTATGAGAATAATTAAATGAGTATAACTTTGAAAATAATGAATTCTTAAATCATTACCTTTTTTGTAAGAAATTTAATTTTCTATAAAATACTTTTATTAGAAATTAAAAAAATAAAAAATTTTGTCCATTATCAATGTTTGAGTAAAAACGTTGTTTTCTGGATGTTAATTAAATGGGAAACAAATTTGGTTTGCACTGCTCACTGGTTTGGTCTAAGAAGCTGACATTTTGAGAGAATCTTTTTTGGTCTTATACTAAAATATCGGCGTCTAGCATCGAAAATAATGCCCTAATTTACACATTGTGTGATTATTTCGGTTAGTTTAAACTAACCGAAATAATAGGACGGAATACTCTAATATTGATTAAATAGGTACCACGAATCACGATTAAAGATAATAATACAGGTTACTTACAGATTTATTATCTAATATGACTTGAGACCACAGAACTGATACAAAAATCAACTGTTGGAAAGAAATACTAGCACTCCCATATTTTTATTGTGGTACTAGTCAATTAGTACACTACACTGATAAATCATTTTTCCCTCAAGGAGTGGTAGTACATTATTCTAAATATATTGTAAACTGCAAGTCCTTTAAGTAGTCTTCTTATCATTTTATCCTGATGTGTAACTAGCACGACTGTAGATACAGCTGTGGTGACTAGTATATCCTTAATCGATTCCTATTTAATCTATTCCTCATGGCTGAGAGCCTGTGAAGTAGAAAATGTCAATTATCAACCTAATTATATGTATATAATTTTATATTTGTCGAAATCATGACTTTGCTAGTTAGCGTGTTCTGTGTCTGTGTATCACAAGTCTTGAAACGCGATACGATGTCAGTCTTTGAATGCTGTAATAAAATGTATTTATTTAAGTGGTTATTTGATTTCAATTTTCCCTATTCCTATTCAACTAATTCAAAATCGGCCTAGATAAATATATATGTACATTCTTGTAAAAGAAATAATATTGAACTTTGTTACTAGTCTTTTGTTTGAGCGAAGCGAAGAGTGTATTGGTTTTATGATTTTTTTTTAGCTACTTTAACAAAATTTTGTCAAGCGTAAAGAAAAACTTTCGAAAAATTGAGTAAAAACGGCAAACTAGCCGTAAACTGTAATGTAACTAATTCGAATCGAATTTAGATATTTAATAACACCCAAAATATTTGTTATAAAAGTATGAAATTTTCACCCATCATCCACAATAATGTAATACAAATAGGTAACAATTTAATTATTTGCATACCAATAAATAAAATAAAAATGTATTCTTTATGAATTGCAAAATAGCTATGTGAGAATTATGTGCTATTTATTCATTAGTAAGAAATTGCATTATGAATGTATTATTTTTTTTTCTAGTCAAAGTGGTAATGGAATGTTTATTTAAAAGATCACAAAAATACATAAATTGTTATTGGAAAGTCCGGTGGTACAGGACAAATGCCTCGTTTTGCTCCCATCTCGTGCACCCACGTAGATAGTGCAATATAGATTTAAACGATAGGGATGTCAATTACTATACACGTATTATACTGTATGCACGTGTGCGTGTGTATGTGAACTGCACATAAATACCTTATGATCCGAGGAATTCCTCGAGCGTCCTTGTTATTCCGACATCTGTACGCACTCAGTGGTTTCCACGGGAATTTAATATCAAGTAAATATTTCATGCAAGATTACTCACTCATTATATATTACACACACAGACGTCCGTCTATATACCTATCTATACACACATTTGATTCCAATCGGTGTGGTCTTTTTTGAATTAATGACAGTAAACAGATATCGTTAATTAAATTAATAAATGCACTTAGAATACGACTCGAAACCTATTAATAAAGTCATAAATGATACTCGGTTTATGGAGAAACATCATGCGTGACGTGTATTATAATAATATTATATACGCGCGTGAGTGTTCGTATTTTTTTTCCAACATAACACGTTTTTTTTTCTTCTCATATTATGCAGTGATAATTTAAATATATTAGACGAAATTAGCTCGGTTTTCCGGTTATTAATAAACTCCTTACCAGACCCGCTGTATAGAATACTACGGATATGTGTGACTTGAGTATAAATTATAATAATAATATTATGTGCATCGATAAAACTGAATGCATCGGAACAGGTCACTGTAAAAATTATCATAGAAAAATTCAATTGAATTACTGTAGAAATGGATCCGAATATATTATTATTATATGTGCGTACATAAATTATTATTATTATTTATTTATTTTTTATTGCAAAATACCATTATTAAATAGTTTTCTGAATTCACATGATATGTTAATTTTTATCGCTCACGATAAATACTTTTACGGCATTATTTCAACAAAATTATGATAAAAAAATAATAATGTAATAAATTTTTTCTTCAGATTTTCGTATAATATCGTTTGCATAATGAATAATGCATAATTCCAGTGATTTGTGTTCAAGAACCGCATAAAATAAATAAATAAATAAATAATAATAAAAAAACATCACTATAAACGAAGACATGAAAATAATTTGCACCGTATGTATAATACGGCACGTATAGTGCCTGGTTTTTTTTATGAAGCCAATTGTTAATTTATTTAAAACAACGTTAATGACCATTTAAATGAGGAAGTGTAATTTTATTTTTTCACTCAATAATCTGTTGTAATTAGATACAGTTCATTGATTGTTATGGAGTAAAAAAACTTTTATCTTGTAACCGTACCTGTCACAACTTTAATGATCTTTTGTGTTCGAAAGTACTTTATTGCTCATTGGTAAGATCAACACTTGAAAACGGCAAAGTATTATGGAACCCTAACCAAACATATATGATTAATAAACTTGAGAAGGTCCAGAGAAAATTCCTTCATTTTTATGGATATAAAGCCAAGATATTTAATGTTAACACGGATGTAATGGCCAACTTTGCGGGCCTAAAGTCACTGAAGACTAGACGAATGGTATTTGATGCTACTTTTGTTTATAAATTAATGAACAGAGAAATTGATTGCCCTGAATTATTGCAAAAAATTAGTTTAAAAGTACCCTCCTTTAATTCTAGACATAATCCATCTTTTGCTTACCCCAGTCAAAAAAAAAACTATTTCACTAATAGTCCGGTGTGTCGCTTACCAACGGTGTGTAATCAAATAATTAATTTCGATTTTTTTTTTGATTCTTTAACTATGTTAAAAACATGTATTTATAATTATTCTGATAATTAATGTATAATTTTCATTTTGTCAATAACATGTAATAATTTTGTTATTTACTGTACCTCTTTGTACCCCTCGGGGTGTAATTAATTATTTATTGATTTTACTACAATAAATATTATTATTATTATTATATTATATTGGTTGTAAATCTCTACGCATACAGATATACTTAGTATACTTATTGATTTTTTTTGTACTTTAATATTAATAAAAACGGAATATTCTTCGCACGTCGGGTGGGATTCTCTTGACGTGTGTATTGAATTTTAAAGAAACGATAAATCATTTCTTCAATAAAACGATTCTGAACGAAGAAACTCAATAAATATAAACAAAAAATGCAAAATATTCGGACGACTTAGTTAGAATCGAGCCCCGGCATTGTCGCTGTAGTTGGTGAAAGTTTCAAGTCCCTAGCTGCATTAATTTAGAAGTTATGTTAAAAAGTAATTTTAAATTTTACGGAAATACCGGTAATTGCATATTTTGCCGTTTTTTTATCAATTTTTCGACAGATTTTCCCCGTTTTTAGAAAAAGTATTGAGAAATTGGAAAAATGATCTCTTTAAAGTACCATCTGGATATGATTCCGTTTCTATAGAGATACTGATCGAAATATTATACATGATAATAATTGTAAGCTTCAAATTAAGTATGTTTCACAGTAGTTACATTTTAACATCTATCCGAAATTTGTCTGTAAAATAGGTATTATTAAAATTTTCAAGATTTAAGCAATATTACATTTGGAAAAAGTTATAACATAATCTATGCTTGAAACTGATTAATTTTTCTATGTTTTGAAATTTATTAAGTCTTATACTTAAAATTGCCTATTATTGATTTTTAAAAAAAATCGTTTATATAAGTTGACTTATATATGAATAAAGCCTGTGTATAATATTCCGCCTAAAAAAAATTAATTTAAAATTTTACTTAACAATAAAGAAAAAAAGTAAAGTAATGTAAAGTAAGGTAAATTTAAATGCCAAAAGTAAAGCATAGACAAGAAATCCGGACATACTTTGCACCACGGGTATTCTTCGCTCTTCGAGTTAGATGTTCATGATGGGTGTGTAGAACTTTAAAGAAACGGTAAATAATTTCTTCAATAATATGATTCAGAACGAAGGAAGTAAATAATATAAGAAACAATAATAGTCATCATTTTCAACATACTCATTAAAATCTGACCCAAAGAGCGAAGAATATGTGCGAATTATGTCAAGATTTCTTGTCTGTACTTTACTTCAATTTATTTATCATTTCTTAGTTTTAATTTACTTTACTTTACTTTACATTTCTTTTTTTTTTATCTATTAAATAAAGAAAGAGAAAAACACTTAATAAGAAAAAAATTTCTAACATTTATTTTTCACATTTTCAAAATTTTCTTGCACCAAAATTTCATCCGATATCAACCGATTTTTTTGAAACTTGGTACATGGTAGAGAATTTCATTTTGTAAAATTTGGTGCAATACAATTTCTTACGGACAAAGAATTAAAAATTTTACAAGGGTTTTAATATAGCATTTTGAAAATATTGGAAATTTCTCATTTTCTGTTGAACGCTAAAAACTTGAAACTTTCATCAACTACTAAAAATGGTAACGAAAACAATTCATAAAATTTCAAAAACATTTGACAGATTTTGAAGTAAGTACAGAACTTTGAAAATATTGGAAATATATCGTTTTTTGTAAGTATTTATTTTTTAAAATAATTAATTCTTGATATTTTAACTTGAAAATTTAATATGACTTCACTCACATATATGTCTAATTGATATGAAAAAATCTCGAGAATCGTGAGTCAACTTTTTTCTATAACCGTTTAAAAGTTAGAATTTTGACGGAATTAGTATATTTTACCTAAAACTACACACTTTCACGTAGGTAGATTAATGAAAATAAGTTAAGCCGATCATTATGGAACTTAGTACGTTGGTGGATAATTTTATAATGATTATTTTGGAGCAATACATTTTTTACGGACGAATAATTAAACATTTTATTTGTTTTATTGAAAAAATTGTGAAAAAGTACTAATCTATAAGTATACCTAAAATTTTGTCAAAATTGTTTCATCATTTTATGTATTTTTTGACGCTGAGTGTCAGAAAACAAATTAAAACCCGTGTTTATCATAGTTACTGAATTAATCGATTTTGAAAATGTTTTATTTGAGTGTGTTTATGTTTAACCCTAGATCGCTAACCTTATTTTTACACCTTTATTGATAACCATTTGTCGAAACGACGAATGTAGTATAAAATGTTCATAAATGTATCAAAATTACTGTTATTTTTTTCTATTCTTTATTTTACTTATTATATAAGTAAATTATACAAAAACTAAAACATTTCTTACTATATTAAAATGAAAGAAATCATAAAATATAAGTTTGAACGGGTGGTTATTTTCACTGTAATAAAAAGTACATTAAAAATAAATATTTAACTTTACTAAAATTTTATTAATTGGTTTTTGCTGAATATAATATATATCTGGTAAGTAGAACATTGGTTTTAGGTCAAACGCCTTTTTTCATAGTCACAGGAGCTACAAACTTTTCATTTATTTATACATAATGCTTCTTCGATTGGTCCTTTTTGTAATTGCAATGTGTTTTTTATCCCTGACTGAGAGCAATATTGGATTTTATTTCATCATTAAAGATACTTAACAATATGTATGAAAGATAGATGTGAGGTAGAAAAGGATTCACAAAACATGTTGAAAATAATCTATGTAAAATCATCAGTGTTCGTCGAATTGATGAATGGTTACCAATCTAGGGTTAATAACATATTACATTTTTATCCCGAGTCGAAACGAATATGGTAGTTTAGTGGAACAACCCCAATCGTGAGGAGTGAATGATTCTGGTTCGAAACCCTATACGGATAATTAAATTTTTTGCACTTTTTTCAACCGTTACTGACTAGAGTTACTACGATAAACATTAATACTAATTATATTATGGCGAATTAATGTTGATTAACGATAATCAGAGCCATTTAATAATTTAATTATGATGTTTATAATGTTCCAATAATCCAATTGGTTACCAAACTTTTAGACTGTTCATTAGAAGTACACCATATAATTTGACCTTATTATCTTCGATTATTTTTTCAATCAAACGCTTGTAAAATGTTCAAAATTATTCGCCTGTAAAAAATTTTATTGCACCAAAATATTTGCAATGAAATTTTCCATTTATGTACCAAGTTTCAAAAAGATCGGTTGAATCAATTTTCTTTAATATACGTTAAAGTGTGTAATTTTGAGTAAAACTAACGAATTTCGTCGAAATTCTAATTTTAAACGGGTGTAAAAAAAAAGTTGACTTACGATTTTCGAGATTTTTTCTAGTCAATTAAACATTTATATATGAGTGAGATTGTATTCAATTTTGAAGTCTTAATATCAAGAATTAAAAATTTTATTTCATAAAAACTAACAAAAAACAAGAAATTTCCAAAATTTTCAAAATTCTGTTTTTAACTCAAAATTAATTAAATATTTTTAAAATGCTTATGAAATATTCTCGTGATCATTTTTAATAGTTGATGAAAATTTCAAGTGTCTAGCTGTGTCATTTTCATGTTGAAAAACAATTTCCAATTTTATAAAAATTCCGGTAATAGCTTATTTTGCCGTTTTTTTTTATCAATTTTTCGATAGATTTTCCTCATTTATCGAAAAATTATTAAAGAATTTGAAAAATGATCTGCTCTAAGTACCGTCTGGGTGTAATTTCCGTTCCATAGAGATACTGATCGACAAAACTTTTGAATAAATACCTATACCTATACCTGCGTATTTCTATACGCAAAAGTATTCACAGAACGGAAAGAAAAATAAATAAACATCATAGTAAAATTATAAGCTTCTTCGCTCGGCTCAGAATCTAAAAATAAATATATAATTCATTAAGTAATTTAAAACTTGAAAGTACCTTAACTATTTACTTATGACTGAACTTAGTAAGTCGCTATTGCTCAGCCTTGCCATTGTGTCATTGTCCATTGATTGTTTTAAAATTAATAATGCAAGGAATTTTTCTCTTTATAACACCTTCTATTTGTTCATTTACAAGTTTTCATTTTATACGATGCTAGCAAAACACTAATTAAAGACTAATTATTACTATCAGCGAATGTTAGGGAATAAGATTGCATTGTACTACACGGAAAGATGGTCGGAAATCATAAATATGAAAATGCTTAAACCAGTGGTTCTTAACGGGGGGTGATACCGCCCCCCCCCCTAGTGGGTGGTGAAGAGGTTCTGAGAGGCAATGAATATATTATGGGCGATAGGGTTGGTGGTGAGCAATCCTTGGGTGATATGATGGTGATGAGCATAATATATATTTATACTAAGGCAGTAAGGCGTAAATATTGGACTAAAATAAAAACTGAAATACAGATACTCCACTGAACGACGCTTCATGGCTTATCTGTTATTATATTTTTTCAGTAAACATTGAAATATCTAGCAGATTAACAGATTTAAGAATTGATTGAATATTCAACTAATGAGGTATGAAAAGCCACCCCAGCTTTATAAATATCAATTATGTACATATTATATTTTCTATTAAGTTTTTAGTTATACACTTCAAATATAGTACTAAATTTTAAAAAATTATTATTATTTTTTTTTTTTTTTAAGGGGGGGGTGGTAACTTTAAAAAGGTTGAGAATCATTGGTTTAAACCTTAGCTAAAGCCATATGGTTTAAACATAAAAATCAAGTTAATAAACCGATATATAAATGGTTGTTTTTGTTCACAGTATCATAACTTTTATTAACAACATAATATAATATTATCTATGTACAATTAACACAAAAATAATATCATCAGTAATAATGTCACAATTGAATAAAACCCTTAATTTATAAAAAAATCATACAAGATTACAATTTTTAACATTAATTTATAGGGAACACTGGAGGAGTAAAATCAAATGTTGGACGGTCACTGCAGGCTTACTCTTGTCCCAGTGTAGCCTCAAACATTTGGGAACCACTAGTTTCAGGCTACTGCAATGCTCCTAAAATGAGGTCTGTGAACGCCTATGATATATATTTCTGATGTATACATTATTGATACATTCCCGTTGGACATCTCATTGCTAGACGTGATACCCTGTTGACGACGGACGTCCACGTCACAGCGACAACCACGACGATGGTTTGCGCTAGAGTGACGATGACTGTCACGCTGAGTTCGCGGAGAATCGTTTTCGTGGCGAGGAGTTCCACGCTGTGGCACGTCGTCGTCGTCAAATGCGAAGTACATGCAGCGATGATAAATGAGAAGAAAAAAAAAAGTCGAATAAAGAATAAACGATACACAGCAATAATAAAATCATCGTCGACGTTGTATAAGATGATTTATTAGCGCGCGGGTCGCATAATATTAATTGGTAACCCCTGTCGACATCGATACACCGGAGAACACAGTAAAGCTCGGCAACGTTGCGACCAGCACGGTAATCCATTATTAAATTTTCTACATCGCTATTAAATCTTGTATATTTACTCGTAATATTATGTATTATAATGTATTACGTTTGTGTTTAATCCTTGTTCGCATTATACAGGTTGTTTCAGTACGATAAGACGAATTCAGTTTTGTTCCATTAATAATTTCTTAAGTTTTCTTTTTAGACTCTGAACGAAGTGAAGAAGCTTATGATTATACAATGATGTTTATTTTTTTTTATTTTTTTTTTCTCTTTCTGTGAACACTTTTTCGTATAGAAATACTTGTGAAAGTTTCGATCAGTATCTCTATAGAACCGGAATCGTACCCAGGTGGTACTTTAGAAAGAAAATTTTTCCAATTTCTCAATACTTTTTTCAAAAATGGAGAAAAAATTGTCAAAAAATTGACAAAAAATGGTAAAGTACGCAATTAACGAAATTTCCGTAAAATTGAAAATTACTTTTTGACATAACTTCTAAAATAATGCAGCTAAGGACTTGAAATTTTCAGAGAATTTTAAAGAAACGATTAATTATTTCTTCAATAAAGTGATTCTGAGTTAAGCTTCAGTTAATATATAATATTCAGTTAATACATTACTTCAGCTAATGTATGGCTTTACTTAATATAGGCAATAATAAATGTCAGTTAGGTTATGTTTAATAACTATTTTAGATTCTGAACGAAGTGAAGAAGCTAGTGTTTTTACAATGATGTTTATTTTTTTTAATTATTTATTTTTTTTTTCTGTGTACAACTTATCGTATAGAAATACTTGTCCAAAATTTTCGATCAATAACTTTTTGAAATTCGATTCGCCTCTAGATTGTACTTTAAAGAGGTCATTTTTTGAATTTCTCAATTCATCAATGTTTTTTTTTGGAAAAAACTACCCAAAATTTGACAAAAACGACTCCAAAACCATCATTTTTTGATCAGACTTTTATGAAAATTTAAACATAGACAGAAAGATTTTGACGCAAGAATATTTTGAAAATGTGAAAAAAAATTTTGGACATTTTTTTTTCTTATATTATTAACTTCCTTCGTTCAGAATCGTTTTACTGAAGAAATGATTTATCGTTTTTTTTAAATTTAATACACCCGTCAAGAGAATACCACCCGTCGTGCGAAGTACACTCATTTTTAATAATGTAGGGTGAGTATTGTTTTTTAATGTTATTTTTTTTTTTTTTTAATTATCTCTTAAGCAATAACGTATATATACATATATATATATTAGGACTAAATTTTCAAATTTGAAATTGTATAGGTACAACAGTTTTAAAAAAAATTCAAAATAGACATTTTTGAAACTGATTTTTAGAAAAATTTTGGTGATAAAATGTCTTTTTAAGATTTGGTCATTTATTTACTATGGTCTTTTAACTATATGAAAACGTGAGTTTCACTGAGTATAATACTGAATCTTGAATTATTGTGTGATAATTAATTCACATTTTCAAAAAAAAAAAATGACTAAACTTTAATAAGACATTTTTCCATCAATGTTCTTCTAAAAATCAAGTTCATAAAATGGCTACTTTCAATCATTTCTATAACTACTGTAGAAAATTTTAAATTTGAAAATTGAATCACGGAAAATAATATGTTATTGCTGTTGCGCAAAGTTATAATAATAATAATAATAAAGAAAAGGCTTGAATTTATGAATAGAATGAAAGGCATTGTGTGAAGTAATGTATTTAGTGATTTGTAAGATTACCAAGTATACGACACTTATCAAATCATACTAAAACACCTTGTATATATTTTATAATAACAATATATTATTTTATACAAATATTGGTCTATAATCAGATACGACATTTTAATAATCGCAAAGATCACCTGATACACACACAGACACACACACACAAACGTATATATAACATGTGTTATGTTTATATTGTATATCTAAAACTGGCGGCGGTGGATAGCTCTGTGTACAGTTGTATTAAATATATTCTCGTTTTCATTTTGATACGTATACCATACACGTCTAAGAGTCGATGTAGATGGGCTTGCGTATGTCATACATAAACACGATCTTTCCCATGGTACATAATATTTTTCGCCGTGATGGGATTTAAGTTACTAATTCTGAATTTGTGGTTACGAATTTTGTTACTAAACCCTGGCACCCCAAAGTTAACAATTTTTTTCAAAACTTTCGACTAAGTTTATATTTTATTATTATTCTGTGATTCGAAATAAATTAACATCCATTTTTGTTTCGATTCGCTCAAACCCATAGAATACGAAATGAGATTACTCAATTGTGTTGAAATTTTTTTCACTAAAATTATAACTAAGAATCTGAGTATACTGTCTGATCACATTATTTGATTTTTCATTAGTTCATGAAATATTTTTTGAAAGCATTTTTTTTTTTTTCATTTAAACTATGAGTTTGATTGAGATTAGTATCATTAAATTGGGAACTCAAACTATATGTATTAACAGAATTATTTGAATTATTGCTCATAAACTAATTGATAAATCCGCAATCTAGATAAAAGTTATTTAATCTGGACTTGGATACAATAAATTCGGGTTTAGAATTTAATTCGTAAAACTGTATTTCGGATTTAATCTGATTTCGGTTCATCCGTCACGCCAATCCGGATTTTTTTATTATAGTATTGAAGTTTGATTATTTTTGAAATATACTACTATTATAAGTAGTAACCTGAGTCATGTTCTAAAAAATAAAATTACAAACTATTTCTTGTGGCAATTTTTACAATAATTATCATTAAAAAAAGTGTGTCAAGTAATATTGAATATATACATTATGTACTTTTAGATTCTGAGTGAAACGAAGGATCTTATAGTTTGTTTTTTAAACAATGATATTTATTTTTTTTCCCCAAAAATATTTTTTTGAGTAATAAACATTGTCCAAAAGTTACATTTAGCGCTTTAGCCCCATAGATCAGAAATTTTACTTTTATGGTAATTTTATTTAAAGAAGTCATATTTCTCTTTTCTTACATTTTTTTTCCAAAAGCGAGAAGAACTTTTAAGAAAATTTGACCAATTTGACCATTTGACCTAAACAAACCATAATAGAAACACGCGAAGAATCTAAATAAAAAAGAAAATATCAACTGTATAAGGAATTAAATGTTTTATGAGATTTTCATTGAAAATAACGTTATATAAAAAAAAAAAATTATAAAAATGACCAATATCATACACCATTCTAATTCTAATGATCATAAAAAAATTCACTATTTCTACGATTTCCTTAGGGCTGTTATAAACTGAAAAAAAAGTAACTTTAAAATTTCTTGAGATATATCTTAATATAAACCCATCAATTGGAAGTTTTAAGTTTAAATAACACGGTAATTTCAATAATCTATCGTTATTGCCTAATATTTTTTGGGTTCATAAAAAAAATTCAAAATTTCTAAATATAATGTGGATAAATCAGGGATCTCAAATTTTGAACACTATTTGTTTGACAATTTTTTAAAATCATATTTCGCACAGGATCAATGATAATACATTTACGAGATAAAACCATAAATGTAATAAATCGATGAAAGATTTAATGTATGTTCCAAACTGATAATATTTTCAATGCAAAATCTCTTAAAAGTGGGTGTTTTTCAATATGTAAAGATTTCGATTTCTAAATTTTAGAATCCAATTATTCATAAATATAGATTATAGACAAATATTTTCTCAATATTATATCAATTAGTTTCTTAAATTTTTTAATTTTATAGTACTTAATTTTAAAAGCTTCACGGGCTAGAAAAAAATCTCTATTATAGAGCATAATCTCATAAGAATTACAGAAATGCTAAAATTGTTTTTTTTTTCAGTATTTATTTGTAACGTGATTAAATTCATCATTCTCTAAGTTTTAAGTCGCAATATAGTCAGCAGTATAAAGGTCTTAAATAAGTTTCTTAATGCACAATACATTATAAATTATATATTTTATTGATTAAATGACGATAGAAAGTAAGAAATCAATTGGATATTGAAACATTCAACCAATTTCTTTGTAGGACTAAAGTCTTTACGTATGCACGTAATACATACATATGATAAACAATAAATAAGAGTATTAAAAACTGATTTGCTACATACCTAACACACTACTTAATAAATTGTGTATGTACCTAATACTTATGGCGGTAGTTAAAAATTATTAGATAATAAATAACTTATTTTGAGATTAAACATTTTTGTTCATAAATATCGATTCTACGGTACGTTTGAAAACAAGATAATATTTTAAGATAGTTTTGCTTTTGTGTACAAATCCCATAACGTGTATAGACACATATGATTATATACATACACACACACACACACACTCACACATATCTAGTACATAAAAATTAAGTACTTACCACGGTATTATATATTATGGAAAGTGAGGTATATACACACGAAATGTGTGTTTCCAGGAATGTGACAATTATGTTTGATTTATCGTTACCACATTGGATAAACGAGCGTTTAAGATACGTATCTATATTGGTAGGTTACTTTACATGTCGGGAAAAATATATTAGTTAAAAGTCGAACATTAAAAGTGTTTTTTGATTAACGTTTATTGCCTAAGAGTAAATAAAACAGAATAAACAGATTCGCCTGAAAAAAAAAAATAATAATAAATGATGACGTAGCAATAACCTGTTGTATGGAGACGTAATTATATTACATTTTTTTAAACTATATACATTATATGCCGTTTAACAAATTATCTTAATCAAATAAAAATAAATTAAAAGTGACACTAATTGTATAATCATTTTTGTCAGTCTCAGATAATGTTCATTTCGTTATCATTTGACTAAAAGAATTTAAGGTTCTGAATGGAGCGAAGAAGCTATTGTTCTTACATTTAGGTTTAAATATATTTTTTTTTTTTTTTTTTGTGAACACTTTCATGTAAAAATATTTGTCTAAAAGTTTTGACTAGCAACGTTTTGAATCACATTTTTTCACTAGAATGGTACGTTAAAGTAATTTTTCGAATTATTTATCTATCACAACTTTATGGAAATCAAATTAGTAAAAACATTTTAAAAAGTGAAATTATTTTTTTAATTTTCCCTGACAATTTTTCTCATCTTGTTTTTTTCCCCTGTGCTCGGTCAATTGAGGGATATAAAACTGGCTGAGCAAAATATTTTCATATTAAATATTTTTTTTTTTTTTCTAGTAATATTTAACTTTATACCTTTCAAGTAAAACTGTCGAGTATAAACTGAAGCTCAGATCAGAATTATTGTTTTGTTGGAGCAATGATTTATCATTAACACATTACACCAAGTCCCACCCGAGGAGTGAAGAATGGTGTGAAGTTTATCTAGCTTTTTTCTTATAAAGTGTCTAAAAAAAATTTCAATTTTAATTATGTAACTTCTCATGATTCGTCTAAATTTATTGTAAGTATTATAATTACTTGAAAATCATCATTTTAAAATTAAGGTTTCTATAAAAATTAAGTTAAAAAAGCCGGATATACTTCGCACGATGGGTGTACTTCGCACGACGGATGGTATTCTCTTGACGGGCGTATTAAATTTTAAAGAAACGATAAATCATTTCTTCAGTAAAACGATTCTGAACGAAGGAAGTTAATAATAAAAAAAAAAATTTT
>JAIPRM010003603.1:0-25540 GCA_025469315.1 Stegophylla sp. TES_Ste_2020
ATCAATTAAATACAATTTTCAAATAGTGTTCATATTCATGTTGACCACATTAAATTACTTAGATTAACCCCCCCCACGAGTATTCCGTCGTTTATACACAAAGAATACACACACACACACATATATATATACAACGATATAAGTATCTACTAAGTTTTTAGAACATAAGTTATAGCAATTATCTACATTTTAGCTGAGAGCAATATTATTATTACTAAAAATAACTATTACCAATGTCTGAGTCAACTGATATAATCTCAAGATGATCCGATAGTCTAAGTTATATTGAATCACTTATATTCACTTTAGTCACTATTACCAGTATTGATATATTTACTATTTATCTTTCAAACGTAAAATTAATGAAGGTAATATTTTAAATAATCGTTTGATATTTGTTTTGTTCACGAACTCGGCGCAGATATCAGACACTATATTTTAATACTAGTCATGTATACTGTACGGAAGAATTAATGCAATAAACAATAAATTTCAATGAATAAAGTCACATGATACACTAAAGGCCACTCCAGATATTTTTTAAGGGCCCAATAAAATGAAATAGAAAGACATCTAAAAAATATTATACAATTCTATATTTTATGAATTCTGAATTAATATATTTTATTAAATGTGAATATGTCCATAATTCCTATATGTATAATTAACTATTTTAATAAAGACACCAGTATGTACTAATGAAAGTAATTAAAAAATTATTTTCGCTAATAAATACGTGACGGGGGATCGGAACTCGTGAAACTATAATAATATGTAACAATTTAGATAGTGTACAGTTTTAGATTAATAAGGTGTCTGGTAATATATTTTGCTTAAATTAAAATATAATTTGGATCCACAAAGTAAAGAGAATCATAGGCTAAACATTTTTTCTCTATTGTTATAGGCAATAAAAACTACTAAAAAAGCTCTTAGAAATTATTGAAAATAAATGTAGTATAAATTAATATATTGTTTCAAATACTATGCAAAAAGGCAGTATGTTACGTACACCTGAAAAATTCGTAGTAAGTACGTTGAAGATATTCATAAGAATTTGAGCATGAAATGCACATCATTCATATTATTTATCTAGTAATCTAGAAAAAGGTTTATTTTCTTTCCAGTATCTTATCCTTTGTATAAAAGCTTAATACAAATAATAATAATAATAATATTAACAATAATAAAGTGTTCACATAATTTATAAATATCCGTTTTGTCATAAAAAAAAAAAAATGAATTTCAAAATCGTAACGAAAAAATAGAATAGAAATAACTTTCTCGAATACAATATTTTTAGTGATATTGATTTTTGTTGCCTTAGGCAGTTAGGTTAGGAACAGTGGTTATCAGTAAAAAAATCATAGAAAGATAATTTTGAAAGGGTAAAAAATCAATATTAAAAAGCTCTGAGACATAAAAAAAAAATAAAATTTCGTTTTCACAAATTTTACGTTTTATTATCTGAATAATTTTTTATAAAAATAACCTAACTGAAAAAAAATATAATTCAATTGAAAATACTAATTAGAAAATTACTTATGTTATGTTGCCTATTTTCATATTCTTTACATACGTTTATAAATTTGCGTTCTTGGCTGGTCTACAGTAGTTTGTTGTTAGTTGTTACAGATCTATTTGGATTATTTAGAATATATTTGTCGTAAAAAAATTTGTCTGTAAAAATTTAAATAATACATTTATATAAATTAGAATTTTACGTTCATATTATTATTTTTTTTTTTTTATCTATAAATTCATTGTTATTAATAGTTTTTTTTAAATATAATCGTATACATCAGTAAACGTAACTCTCTATATCGATTTCTCTCAAAACTTTTGTAATTAAATAAGTGTTTGAAATGTCATTGAACGATAAATTTTTAATTAAATAATTATTTGTATGCACACTTGTGTGGATAGATACTTGTGAGTATTTCGATTAGTTTTCAGTCAGTTTGTATACACTTTCCAAGATTATCCCTTGTGCACGGGTAAATGTCACTCACTATATTAATCAAATTTAAGTATAATACAGATGATATAGTCAATTTAGTATATTTGTTATACACAGTATATGTGTACATTACTCGACTTAGGGGCGGAATATCACTTGCTTTTTCAGTACAAAAATTAACTTGCTCCCTCTAAATTTTTTTTAAATGCAACGCGATTTACAAAATTTTTTCGTATGCTTGCATGATTTATATTTATATTTATAAAAATTTTCTTTTGATTTTAGCAACACTGTTATCAATATTTACAGAAAATATAAACGATAAATATGATAACTGATGAGATATAACTATCACAGAATAATTTATTACCATAGTTTTTAGAATTATTGAAGATTCACACTCTTGACCCTTTTAACCATTCATAACCTAGATTAAAAAATATCGTTACTTAGAGAATATATATTTTCATTGGTATATGTTGATATCGGACCTCCTGTCAATATGATTATACTAGGTAAACCGTGTGCAAATATTATGGGGTGACTAAAAATGTTATTATTTATAATTATTATGAAAAAAAGTAAAGCAAAGTAAAGTGAAGCAAAGCAAAGTAAAGTAAAGGCAAGAATGCCGGACATACTTCGCACCACGGATATTCTTCGATTTTCGGATCAGATACTCTTGGTGGGTCTGTGGAATTTTAAAGAAAAGATTAATCATTTTTTCAATAAGACGATTCTGAACGGAAGAAGTTAATAATATAAAAATCAATAATGGTCGTCATTTTCAACACACTTACCAAGAGTATTTCATCCGAAGAGCGAAGAATATCCGTGGTGCGAAGTATGTTCGGTTTTCTAGTCTTTACTTTACTTAGCTTTGCTTTACTTTTCTTTACTTTAGTTTACTATTTTTTTTTTTTTTAATAAATAAAGAACAAAAATTTAATGAGAAAAAAAATGTGGGAAAAATGTCAAATTTTTTTTCACATTTTCAAAATTTTCCTACGCCAAAATGTTTCTTATATTATTTTATATCTATGTTTAAAGTTTCATAAAGTTCGGATCTAAATATGATGGTTCGCAAATTTTTTTTTTCAAATTCTGGGTAGTTTAAAAAAAAAAAAAAAAAATTAAAGAATTGAGAAATTCAAAAAATAACCTCTTTTAAGTTCCAACTAGAAGCGAATCCGGTTTCAAAGAATTACTGATCGAAACTTTTGGCCATGTAGATTTTTATGAAAAAGTGTGTACAGAAAAAAAAAGAAACATCATTGTAAAAAGACTAGCTTCATCACTTCGCTCAGAATCTAAAACACCGAACTAATTTCCATTTATTTAACAATAATCAAGCTTTAAATATATCTACGTTAAATTTACAGTTTTATACAAATAGTTATTGTAAAATACCTAAACGGTTTATAGTGTTTATATTTTTTTGATAACTTAATTGAATTCTCTACTTTTTGTCCTGCAAATTTATCAATTATCCCTTATTTTTCCATATTTAAAATATAGAACGGAAACTCCTGAAATAATGTCAGACGGCACGGCGTGCTATTTGATGAACTCAGGTTGAATAACGTCGTAAGCCCGTCGCTTATTCTCCCCGGCAACCACCACCAGGCCAACGATAACGTTATACATTACGATTGAAACTGTCAGGGGGTAGTTTTGCTGAACCAGCGACCATCTTAATGACTTCACTATCAAAATAAAAGCCCGTCAAAACAACTATTTATAGATTGAGTAATATTCAACCTTTACGCGTGAAATTAAAAAACAATATTACTCTTATTAATTGTAATTTTTAACAGATTCTATTTATTCTATTAGTAGGTAGTTGAATGTATTTTCATGGGGAGACTCGGTTTCGAAATTTCTCTTGACGGGCCACCACGAATAACTAAACATAATTATGTTGAATTAAGTTCATTAAATACTGTAATAAATAAGTTGTTTTTTTAATTTATTAATTTATAGGTAGTCCCACGGATATTTACAAACGATTTGTATTACACAAGTAGATTATCTTAATACATATGTACCAAAATATTTTAGATACTGAACGAAGTGAAGAAGCTAGTGTTTTTACAAAGATGATTATTTTTCCATTTTTTTTTTTTTCTGTAAACAGTTTTTCGTATGGAAATACTTGTCCAAAAAGTTCGACCAACATCTTTTTGAAACCAGATTTGCCTTTGAATAGTACTTTAGGAACAGTCATTTTTCGAATTTCTCAATTTGGGAAAATTGGGAAAAAGCCAAAATTTGAAAAAAAGACTCAGAAATTATGTTTTTTCAATTCATACTTCATGAAAATTTAAAGATAGATAGACAATAATATGAGAAATATTTTTGTGCAAAAAAATGTGGAAAATACGAAAAAAATTTGGACATTTTTAGATTCTAAAGCTGAAGTGTATTTACAATAATGTTTATTTTTTTTTTCTGTGAACACTTTTGTGTAAAGAAATACTCGTCTAAAATTCTCGGTCAGCAACTTTTTGAAAACCTAATTTGCCTCTAGTTATTTTAAAGAGATAATTTTTCGAATTTTTCAATTTCTCATTCTATTTTTTTTTTTTTTTTTTTGGGGGGGGATTACCCAAAATTTGACAAAAATGAACTCGAAAACTATATTTTTTTTCAATTTACTTTGCTTTACCCAGCTTTACTTTACTTTTTTTCCCATTATTTTTTCCCTCTTCTTTATTTATTGGATAAAAAAAAAGTAAAGTAAATCAAAGCACGGATAAGTGAAGTATAGACAAGAAAGCGGGGAGTAGTTTGCACAACAGTATTCTTCGCTCCTTGTGTCAGATACACTTGTTGGGTGTGTTGAAAATGACGACCATTATTGTTCTTTACATTATTAATAATTCGCTCAATATTGTATTATTGAAGAAATTATTTATCATTTCTTTAAAATTCAACACACTCACCAAGAGTATTGGACCCGAGGAGCGAATAATACCCCCATAGTGATGGTATGTTCAGCATTTTTTTATGTAAATATATAAATATATAATACATAACCACTATTAAATATAAATAATAATGTTACTTGAAAAAGTAAATAAATTCAAAATAAAAACCATGTTTTGATAAATTTGTTAACGATCAAATTAGACAAATTAAATAATTTGTGGTGAAAATCGGTCTCCTGTTATATTCAGCTAAAAAAAGTAAAATGCAAATAATAATTTACTGTCCTATTTATTATTATTTACTCTTTACTTGGAACTGCATGTTGAACCATTGATTATAAATACTACTACTATCATCTTAGTATGATATGAGGTGTATTTATTGAGGGAAACGCTCTTTATATGTTTTTTTTATCTTTTATTTCCTTCTATTGTTTTTACAAGTCAAGCCTCGGTTGTACATAGCGTCGTTCTATGTGTTGAGTACACTTTATTAGCTAAACAGTCCGCGTAATACGGCTGGACACGTAGATCTGACCTCGTCTGGATGTACGCGAATTCAATTGATGACAACAAACCCGGAGTAGTTTTTCGGAGCTTACGCATCAACCGTTAAGGTTCAATATAATTATATCGAGGGTGACGTTTCACACTACATATATGATGCGCCCACGATAACGCGCATCACTCAGGACGTTCTATTCGTTTGTCGGTTCTTGGGATTTCATCATTTATTATTTGTCACCGTGACTACAATACTCTGACTTCACCCCCAGCGTAGTCTCGGCAGACCATTCGATACCTCACTCAAAGTGTTCCGACGACTTTTGCTTGTTTTTATTATTTTGTTTCGAGAAGAAATTACAGTACCCAGCACTTTACCGGGCTATCACACTGTATAGATTTTCCAGGTATTCGTGTATATTATATTATACATACTCGGTGTACTACTCAACAGGTTTGACGTCTGTTTCGCGAAAATCTGTCCATCCGTTTGGGTCCTATACCGAGAAATGTTGGTATACAATATATAGGTACCGTGATATTAAGTCGACGTACAAACCTAATAACCTACATATAACGTTACAGGTGAGTATATGAAAGGTGAATCGGGAGAGGGAGTTAGATTCCTGGTGATTTTTTTTTTTTAGATTCTGAACGAAGTGAAGAAGCTAGTGTTTTTACAACTTTTCGTATAGAAATACTTATCCAAAAGTTTCAATCAATAACTTCTTAAAACCCGATTCGCCTCTAGATTGTATTTTAGAGAGGTCATTTTTTTGAATTTCTCAATTCTTCAATGTTTTTTTTGGAAAAAACTACCCAAAATTTGACAAAAAAACTCGAAAACCATAATCTTTTGATCAGAATTTTAAAAAAATTTAAACATAGATAGAAAATCCTATAAAAAAGATTTTGGCCCAAGAAAATTTTGAAAATGTGAAAAAAATTTTTGGACATTTTTCTAACATTTTTTTTTTATATTATTAACTTCCCTCGTTCAGACTCATTTTATTGAAGAAATGATTTATCGTTTCTTTAAAATTAAATACACCCGTCAAGAGAATCCCACCCATCGTGCAAAGAACACCCATCGTGCGAAGTATGTCCGGCTTTTATAAACATTTAACAGGTAAATATGTCTAGATTTTGTATTTGTGTACAAATCAAAAACGAATTGTAAGAATTTTTGGCTTCATTCATGTTCGATTATGTTGCGCGGAGAAAATATTAACAAAGAAATTAAACATTTATTAGCTAGTTTTAAATAGAACAGATGAATTAACGGTTTTCTAAAATCGCGTATTCAACGTTGAAAAATACTTAAGATAGCGATAAAACAACCTTTATGAATGAACATGTAAAATAAAAATATTTCAAAATAGTTATCGGAACTTTCTCCCATTTTTTTTTTCAATCAAACCTTTTTAAAATGTTTAATTATTTGTCCGTAAGACGTTTTATTGCACCAAAATATTCGAAGTGAAATTTTCTGCATAGATATCAAGTTTCAAAAAGATCGATTAAACCAATTTTCATTTATGTACTTTAAAGTGTGTAATTTTAGGTAAAACTAACGAATTTCGTTAAAATTTTAACTTCAAACATTTATAGAGAAAAAAGCTGTCTTACGATTTTCGAGATTTTTTCAGGTCATAATGAGTGAGATTGCATACAATTTTCAAGCCTTAATATCGAGAATTCAAAATTTTATTGCATAAAAATTAATAAAAAACGAGAAACTTATAAAATTTTCAAAATGCTGTATTTAACTCAAAATTGATTAAATGTTTTTGAAATTTTTGTGACCATTTTTAGCAGTAGGTAAATGTTTCAAGTTACTAGCTACATTATTTTTGAAATTATATTAAAAAACGATTTTAAATTTTATGAAAATTCTAGTAATAGCATATATTTTGTTGTTTTTGTCGAAGTTTAAACTGTCTTAAGTATTTGGATGTGATTTTGGATCTATAAAGTTACTGATTAAAACTTTTGGACAAGTATTTCCATGCGAAAAAGTGTTTACAGAAAGTGAAAAAAATAAACATCATTGTAAAATCATAAGCTTCTTCACTCTGTTCATAATCTAAAATAGCAAGTGGAAAAAAAATGCAGCGGAAAAAAACCAATTTCTCTTCTCACTGTTAATACATTGAACATCGTTTCACTTGGCATCATCGTTCGCTTTGCTCACTTCACAAAACTTCTCATGCCAGCTGAAATTATGTTAATGAACTGTTTTCAATTTTATAATAATTCCGGTTATAGTGTATTTTACCGTTTTACGTTAATTTTTCGACAGATTTTCCGCGTTTTTGAAAAAAAGTATTGAGAATTTTAAAAATAAAATACCATCTGGATTTGATTTCGGATCTATAGAGTTACTGATCAAAATTTTTGGACAAGTATTTCTACATGAAAAAGTGTAAAGTAAATAACCAATGAGCCTGTTTTTATCAAAATTGTTTTATTTTTCCTCTATATTTTTAATACACAGAAATAGTACACGCATGGGAGCATTTGAACGTTGATTTCTCGCCATTTTAATAGCTGATGTTATTGCTTGATAAAATTGTCTGGAATCGATGTTTAAACGTGTCATTTGCAATATTCAGGAGTACACATCGATTATGTAAACGGTTTTCACGCTTCGCTTTGTACTTAATCCAACGTGTCTCTTCACGCGATTTTTTCATTTCGTGTAGTTGCTTCAAAGTGTATATTATGTACGTATTTATAGTTTTTTTATTACCTATAATATAATATGTATATATCGCGTCGCTATAATAAATTTGACCCAAAACATGTGGTATAGCCACATAATTGTTATTTCGTGGACTCGGCTTGTCTGCAGTGGCCGTCTGGACAATAAATTCGCGCGAAACACAACCGGTTGCAATCGAATGTCTGGTGACCTAATTCCAGATATCATTATAAACTGTACGCAAAACGAAATAATTTCAATGGAATCAAATGCTGTCTGGTATGTTTTACAGTCAATGATGGGCAGTTTAAATTTGTATTATGTAGAAAAATCTTTAATGTGTTATTTTATTAAAGCTCCTCGAGCATTGTGATAAAAATATAGAAAAACAACTAATCATACAACCGATCTACTACACAGCCACATAATTATGCGCTATAATAGTTATTTTTCAAATCATATAATTTATTTAATTTTTACAACGCATTTGTTAGGTGTTTCATTAGTTTCATAAAAATATAACAATACCAGATTTTAACTGTTTTCTATGAAATTATTAAACAGGTTGTTATTATAATATGTTATAATAATATATTATTATAATCAAGAATATTACTGACAACTACTACTCATGTACATACGTGGTAAGTTTATTCTTATTTGAAAAGAGTCAGAACTTATGTCAGAATATTGCTATATAAGAGGTTAGATAGGTAGGTTCTTGACAAAATAAACTTAAAACTACTAGTAGTTAATTGATTTTGGGGCATATTGACTGTATTGGCAATGTAATCTATTCACCAAACACCAAAAATATAGATTGTCGATATAATTGATAAATTTGAAAGAAAAACACTGTTAGGTATAAAAAATAATGCAAACATATAAATAAATAATGCTTTTTTATACATTTTTCACTTTGTTTTATCTTTACATATTAAACATTATTTCATATCTCCCCCCCTCACAAATTCCTAAATACGCCACTGATAAAGTACGAATATAGGATAGCCGATAAGGAGATATTACAATATTTCCATAGGTAGTGTGAATGTTATTTAACTCTCTATATAAGTAAAATAATTGTTTATTTGGTTTAAATTGAAAAAAAGGCAGTGACAAAATTATCTGTTTAAACTTACATACATTACCTTGGGGTGTGGACATAAAAACAATCAACGTGCTTAAGGATATTTTTCTAGAAAATTAGCAAAGTACCGACATATATGTACATAAATAAATGCTAAAACAATATTGTTATACTGCACACGGATGAAATATTGAAATATATGCAGACGGAATTCATTTTGTTCACAACCGATATAAAACAGCTCAGACGCGTACCCAATAAATAAGTTCCAAGTGTTTAGATTAATATAAGTACCAAGAGTGTAGGAAAAAAAGAAAATTGTGAACCCAACTATTTTCACACTTCACATATCAAGTGGACTCCTCAACTTTTGATAACGTCCGCTCGCACTTACACGTTTAGTTACGTAATGTTTTATGTCTTCGTTTCACTGCAGGAACGCTAATATATTTACGTCCAACAAGTTTAATATAGAAACATTTAATTGACAAAAAATTTCCAAGAGACCTTGTTTTTTTTTTTTTTATTATTTATAAATAATGTGGTATAAAAATGAGCGTGAGTGGTGTTTATATGTGTTCACGTGTTAAGTTGATTTCCATGACATTATTTTAATCAAAAACTTTAAATTTAAATAAAAAACCTCAGGTATTGAGAAAATATAATACTCATTATATAATATATGTATAAATGTCTTCTTCCTGTTACATTACCATTTTACAAAATTGTAAATCGTGTTCCTAAGTATACAACAATCACTACTAGCAATGAGTTACAAGACTCGTAAAAAGCACTAGGTTTACTTTTTGTGATTTCAATTTCCTACATAAAAAAATTATAGAAATAAAAAAACGTTTGTTTATTTATATTGCAGTGCATCTCGCCAGAATCTCCGGGAGGTAAAAGTGCGGAGAACGGCTTTAGATGCGTTGTTGTCAAAAATAAAATTAAACAGTGAGTCTCACGCGGGGCTGTAGGGGGAAAAAGTCGATAAAAATATTACGCCGACGTGTGCGGTACACGGGCTTGTTGGATTATTATTTTAATTGGCTTGAAAAACGAGAAGGAAAATAACACGTCGAGCGGGAAAAGTGACTCGGACAACGTGAAATCGCACGAACAGATTGGGATCAAAAAATGAATCTAGAACGTTTGGCCTCATGTGTCTTTTCCACCCTTATATAACCATTGGACGACCCATTCACCCTTCATAGAATATTTTCAATCCCCAGACAAAAAATTAAATTACTTAATCCAAATGTAGAACATTTGTACTTTTTATTAAATAAGTATTTAAAACAATTATTAATGTATTTATAATACACTTCATAATGTTTACTTCGATATTCTTCTAAAACCAATCATAATAAAATTACAAAATGTATTTATATTAATTTTGTAAATACAAAATTTACAAACTACAAGTCTATTCTCTTGTAATAGTATAAGTGTACATTTTCAAGAAAAATAAAAATGAAACTTGTGTTCGGTATTCGATCACTCCTCTGTCGATTCACTTCGCAAATCGAAAATAAACTTCGATTAAACGCGCATCCTATAGCTGACTTCTTGTCATATTGTAGATAAATATGTTTTTAATATTTTCGGTTTTTACTTCATAAAATTATGTGTATCTTAGAAAATAATTGTAGGAAATAAATGCAAAGGAAAACCAATACTATTGGAAGCTCATGATAGTTTCCGTTAAAACCACTTTCAAGTGAACATAATTATTTTGATTATGCTTTGTTTATAGACAAAGGAAAAAAAAGTTCAATTTAAGATTTTTTACTGTTGATAACCGGACAATATATCTAGCGTTCAAATGAAAATGTTATTGCATTCGAAGTGCCGAATCGCTTCTTGGAGTTTGTGACATCTCGGGGGCTGGCCACCCCATATTATTACGATTCGGAGAGGAAGTCTGAACCTGAGGGCGGCGGAGAAACGTCCAATAACGCAAAAAACTACGTATGGTGTTCGGGAGAGTGGCCCGGCGGGTAAAACGTCCAATTACCGGAAATTATATTTATTAAAAATATCGTATCATACGGGTACACATAAAAATATTGTTACCACATAGAGTACATAAAGATTGTACAACAAATAACTCGTACATCGCGTCGATTGCACACGCGTGAGCGTTCTCTCGGAGTTACCGTTTTCGCGAAATAACAATATGGTAATTTCCCCGTTTTGTACGGGTGCGCGCGTGTCGCGTGTACGTATACGTATACGTGTGTGTGTGTGTGTGTGTGTTTATGACATTTATGTGAGCGTGCGAGTATCCGTTTCGTATCAGCGTATCGCGTACACACCTAAAATACACATGGAATTCGTATATAACGTCAGACGCGATGCAAATGAAAATATATAAAAAAAAATACGTTGCCGTACAGACACACTCGTGCACATAAACGTTCGTATTCATACACACACGTTATATTGTATGTGTGAGTAAGTGCGTGTACAATCACTCGCGCATATAATATAAGTATTATTATACATGCGAATGTGCAGTGTATGTACACGTATGTAGTACGCGAACGAGTCAATAAAAAAAAAAAAAAAAAGTGAGAGAAGGAAAAAAAACAGTGGCCCGAAGAGGGACTTATCTTTGCGTTATTTTTTCGCCGGCGAAATTCTCTGAAAACTGTAAAGGACAGAGGAAGAGTGAAAAAATAATGTTATTATATCGTCTAAATTCGCACACACAGACAAGCTCACGCGCTAGCGTAGTGACGGCTGACGGTGATACCCGCGTTCGACGACGCAACACACACACACACACACACAAACACACTCACACGTACGCATGCACGCATGCACACAGCACACAGCAGCGGTGGCGGCCGGGCTGTCACGTTATCAATCATAAAAAAATAAAAAAGAATAAAACGTAATAAAAAAAAATAAAAACCGCCTCTGCCGGCTGCACACGATAATTCCGCGTGACGCGACTACAGCAGCGACGGCGGGACGACGCTCGCAAAAAGGAAAAGAGCGGTGGTAGTACAAAAAATAATAATAATAAATAAATAAATAAATAAAACGAAACGAAAAGAACCGTCGACGACGACGACGATGACGAGAGACCAAACTCGGTCGCGCGATAGAAAAAATATAAAAATGACGACCGGCGGCGCTATACATATGCCGCTCCGCCATTTTTCAAGGTTGAATAATATTATATACGTCGTCGTTATCGTCGTCTTTCTATCTTCACCGGTTGTGTCTCACACGTTCAGTCGGTCTCTCACGCTCGCACACACATACTCTGTCTTTGTCTCACTCGCCCATTTACGACAACGTTTGTGGCGTTTTCGCGTCATCGTCCCGAGTTTCGACCCATAGTTTCCATATATATCTCCGGACTGTTCGTGGCGAACGACTTTTGTATCCCGCGATGACAATCAAAAGTTTTGCGATAGCAGACCCCGTCCGCGAACGGAGATTGAAAGTTTCTCTCAGTTGGGATACCTAAAGTACCCTGCGTAGGAAGAGAAAGAGAGAGTGAGAGAATAAGTGAGAGAGATGCCATTATCATCAGAATTTCACGAACGATACGATAAAATGTCATCCATTACACAACGGTTACGTGAGAATATGTAATCGAGTTTGATCGTCTTGTTGCGTGATATCAAAAGCAAAGAAATTTAAGATAAGTGAAATAAACACCGACCAATATTGATCAATGTTTGTGTGCAGTTTTGTAAAATCGTAATCGATCGGCTAGTTTTCATTTTGTCAAACTGAACTTGAAACGTTAACACAAGTTCATTAAAAAATAATCCTACCAAACTTTCATCAGTAGTCTGTTGATAATTAAATTTATTTTTAATCAGCGACAAGTGTCAAAAATCGTCTACATTGAAAATTGTCTTTATTTTTACTAGTTATTGCATATTATATAATTGAATTGTCAATTTTAATAAACGAGAATTTGATCAGAAATCACAATTTAGAACTGTGTGTCAATTCCTGAATACACTGTATCATCGATTCGAAGATTAGAACATATTATTATTATTTTGTCCTACACTATTTTTCCCGTCCATTGTTGATTTCGGGTTATCGCGAGAGCATAGAAATACGGCGTAGAAGCGTATCCGCCGGTTTTTATTGTTTTTTTTTTTTTTTTTTTCGTCGTCGCCGTCGTTTTTTTTATCATTATCGTTATTACTCTGCCGCGGTTGCCGCGTCGCCGTCGCGGTATATACGCGTTATTATTATTACTATTATTATTATTATTATACAGGAGGGTCGGCGACGACGGCAACAACGGCTGCGGCAAAAAAAAATATAATAATAATAATAATAATAATAATAATAATAAAAACCCGAGCGGCGGCGGCGGCGTCGTAGTTATTATTATGAAAACGGGACGATGGTAACCGGTGAAGAGTGGTACACGCGAACACAGTGGCGGCAAGGGGAGGAGGTACACACGACTGGCGGCGGCGTCGGAGGCGGTGGTCACGGCCAAGTTATTTGTGCATGCGGGTGTGCGTGCGTGTACATATTATACACGTATACGTATATATATATACATGTGTGTGTGCGCGCGTGGAAACGTATTGGGAACCGTATAGTGTGGCGTGACTCGCGCGCGCGAGGGTCGTTCGACCGGCGTCATCGTCATTGCCGGCACCGCCACCTCCGCGCCTCACCGCTGCTCTTCAACCGACGACGTCGCACAACCGACACCGCTGCCTTCACCGCCACCACCCGATCGCTTTAACATCCGCCGGCGGCGAACCGACAGGATGAACAATGGTGCGCGGCGGCGGCGGCGACGGTGTTGTGTTACCGGGTGACGTCTCTCTGACCAAGGGAATGAGCGAACACCGACGTCCGTCGTTGTTGACGCGACGCGCAGCCCTTTTACGCGGCATTTCGCTTCTGACTGGCAACGGTCCGTGTCAAGTTTGACTCGACTCGCAGTCGTAGTAGTTCGAGTAGTAGCAGTAGTAGTAGTAGTAGTAGTAGTAGTAGTAGTAGTAGTAGTAATACGAGTCGTAGTAGGAGTAGTAAGTCGTCGTCATCACCGTAGCCGAGGTGGCGGGCGGCCGCGTTTCCCGCAAAAACCTCATCACGTCGCGGGTCTTGCCTTGTGCACGACCAGTGGTAGCGGCAGCCGAACCGCGACCGACCTCTCTCGACCAGCCTTCGACGAAATTACATATACATAATATCACTTGTATAATATTATATTATACCTACACACGTACTACATATACACTACACACTTTATAAGTATGCTTTCCAAATTAACGCTCGGCCGAACACAACGGCTCTCCACTCCCTCGTAAATAATACACACACCCACACGCACGTACACGTGCGTACTATACTTCCCATATGCGCGTATGATATACGTATATATACATGCGACGACAATTATTATTTTGCGCGCAGCAGTTGTTGGTCGGCGGCGGCGGCGGCGGCACATTACCTACTCCCCGGTCGTTGCACACGCACACGTGAACGCGGCGGTCCCGCGACCGCTGTTTCCCCGCCCCGGTCCACCATTCCGTCCGAGCTTACATCGTCTCCGTCGTCGCAAAAAAAAAAAATAAAAAATAAATATATATATATATATACATATAGGTATATATAAAAAAAACGCAGTACCCGTGACCCGGCCGCTAGACCTCGTCGTCGTCGTCGTCGTCGTTGGCGGGCGGCGGACGCTTTTAGCGGTGGCGGGTGGTGGTGAAAACGACGGCGCGGCGTCGTCGTCGACGTCGACGTCGGGCAAGAGTGTGTGTGTGTGCGTGCGTGCTTGGTCGCTAGCGCGCCGTTAAGGGGGACATTTCCCCCTCACTCTTCACTCGCCATCGTACACACACACACACACACACACACACACATACATATATGTAATATAAATATATACGATCCGCTGTGTACTAAAAACCCGGTCGTGTGCGTTTACGACGACGGCGCGCATTACGGTATATGTGTGTGTGTGTGTGTGTGTGTGTGTGAATATATTATATATGTATGCAAGCCCAAAGAGGCGGCTGTGGATAAATATCACCGGAATAGACCGACTAATTAGATGCCGCTGCCGCCTTCGCGATTCGCGCCGACGACGAACAACGTTCGTGACCCGATATAATAATAATAAATAATAATAATAATCAACACGAAGGTGATGTATACAATTATATAATATTATACGAAATTCGTCGTTCTCTCTATACGTGTAATAATAATGATAATAATAATAATAATAATTGTAATAAGATTAACCGCTTCGTCGTCGTTCGTCGAATCAAAGGGTTAATTGCCCCCGCCGCGTGTTATATAATACGAGGAGTAATAAACGCGCAGCGCGAGGACGACGCGGCGACGTCGCCGCGGACGACGACGACGACGACGACGAGGATGAATAGCTCGGCGGAGGCGGGAAGCGCGGCATCGGTGACGGCGGAGGAGGTGGTGCGACGACGATGGAGGACGAAAAGGAGGAGGCTTTGTGCCGGCACACAACTGCCGCCGATTCCGGTCCCGGTGGCACCGATAATAATAATAATAATTATTATTATTATATTATGCCGCTGACGCTGCCGCCACCGCCGTCTGCGTTTTATTATTATTATTATTATTATTATTATTGTTGTTGTTGTTTTTTTCACATACGTATTATATTATACGCGCATACGTCGTCGTTGGAAATTCAGCTCGGCTACAAAAGGAAAACCGTGTCCGCCGCCACCGCCACCGCCGCTGCCGACGAGCCGCGTGCACGCGGGGCAGATAGAATTTTTTTTTTTCCATACATGCACGCACACACTCACGCTAGTATTATGCTGCTCGCGTGTGTGTACGCGTAATATATATATATATATATATATATATTATACTTTCTGACGAATAATTCAATTCAACACGAGTGTTATTACGCTTATACGGTTTCGGGAAACGTTATTATTGCTCTTTCGTTACAGACACGTCATGTACTGTGTGCGCGCCGCGCGTTACCCTTGCGCGCGCGTTTAGAGAGAGAGGGAGTGAGAGGTGCTGTGCGCGCGCGATATAATAATATATTATATTATTATTATTATTATTATACATGTACGCGACGCGAACCGACTTCCTCCTCCGCTGTGTCGTCGTCCCCGGACACCGCCGCCGCCGCCACCACCTTCCCGTCCGAACACGTCCCTCGTCGCCGCCGTGCACGGCTAATCCGATGGAAACGTGCGTGTGTGCGTGCGGTGCGACCGTACGTGCATGCGTGTGTCCGCGCGCGCGTGTGCGTCTGCAATAAAATATATTATAAGTAATGTTAATAATGATAGATGCGCGGATGTTTGTATAAAACGCGTATGATAATGATTGTATTTTATTATTATTACGTTTATACGGCACGTAAAATAATATATACCGATACACGTGTATGAGATTGGTCAGTGCGAGAAATGGTGTAAAGAGTCCTATTTCCAAAAAAATTTAACATCATATAATAATATTATAAACTACGACAAAGATTATGATAAGATGCACTACACAAACTGTGACGACGAATTTTTTTTTATACACAAACTATTATAAATATAATTTAAATACAAAATAAATCATTACTACTACTTGGTACGCGTCACATTATTATTCGGGCACGCCCAATGCCCATGTTTTATGGGGTGTTGATCAGTTGCCCTCAGTCAGATGTTTTCTTAATTTAAAAATATGCCAATAATTGCGTAGGAACATATATCAGAAGGACATTGATGTCGGAATCGCCGGGGCTTTACGGTTTATGCACCTTGCAGCTTTATGTTTTAAGACAGAAATACAAAATTTGGGACTATGTCCAGTATATATGGATCTTAATTTAGAAACTAGAAAAAATTAGTCTTTCATTACTATTTTCTAGCGACGTAGAAGATAGTTTAATTGAAGATTTGACTGATTCATTCGTCATTTTTTAATTTTATGACCAAATTTTTTTTTTTTTGTTCATTTTCAAATTTAAATTTAAAATTGTTTAATACCAATTGATTGCCGTTCTAGTTAAATGTCGTTGTAAATTCAGTGTCAAAATTAAATTGAAAGACCGCAATAATGAATTTTAAGGCGGATGATAGGTATTGGATAGAAATAGATCTGCTCTCATACGATTTTTTTCTTTTCACCGTATGTTAATGTTAAGAGGTGTAATGTTCAGTTTATTAATGCAAATCACAAAATGTATACCTTATTCAAAAATGTTGATGTTACTACAAAGAATCGACTAAATGAATTGTCATTGACTCTAATACATCAGCACTTAATAATAGATGTTGAAGAAGTTATAATACTCATTGAAAACTGTATAATATTATTATACAGCTTCCAATAAGTTCAAGGAAGTTAAATCCGGTTTTATTTAAATGATAATCATATATATTTAAAATTAAATGAGGTGTTTTTATATGAAAGTGTAATATACGAATAATAGGTAAATAGTAATTGGGTGATTTAAAATTTAAGCCGAGAAGCAAGCACATAGCTAAAATTTTATACTGAGGGTAGAGTCAATATTGTATAATTGTTCAAAATATATTTTTGATAATTTTTTTGTTTTCACTTGTTAAATAAATTATGTTTCTATGAGGTAGTTTAATCAAGGGGAAAAATGGTTATAAGGGGACACTCCGTCGAAACCCGAGGGGTCCGGCAGAGCGCCTGCATCGTTACCGCGTTCATACGGCCGAAACGAGGCTCGGACGGAGAACGCGGTTAACCGGAGAATGCACCTGTCTCCAAAACCTATCTGTCTTAAAACGTAAAGCTAGCAAGGTGCATAAACCGTAAAGCCTCCGCGATTCCGACACCAATGTCCTTCTGACACGTCCCTCCGCAAGCGCTGACGGCCGGACGAGTGCTGTCATGCGGCAGCCCGGGGGGGGGGGTTGAATGGGAGCCCTCGGCGAGGGAAAGTTATCGCTGGAAGCTACGGGAGAGCGACCGTCATTACTGATAGCGTTATCCTAAAGGAGACGCAGGCGAGAATCCAGCAAAAATCAACCCTCTGGCACGTCAACGGCGAATAATCATTCGAATGCAAAGACGCCGGAGGCGGGCGACGTCGACCGGAGAAAACGATTAAACCCATCACGCTGAAGCATCAAGCTCGAATTATGTCGGCATTTAACATCCGACATCTACAATAGGCGAGTTGTCTGACGTGATATGAGAAACCTGAGTCACCCAGGTGACGGAACACAGCGAATTCTCCGCTGATTTTTACATGCTATTGTATAAACAATAATTATGATGGTCTTATATAGAATATACTATCGCAGAAAAAAATTTCTGGCGGTGAGGAGGTGGGTGTTCGTGCCTTATGGTAAAATGAATGATCTTAGTTCGTATGCCCATTGTTTAATTTTTTTTTTTTTGACCACAGTTGCATAATATAATATCGAATTTTAGAAAGAGAGACATTTTTGTGCAGTTAACCGTCTGTAGTACATTATAACAACCCGAGCATTCGTCGCACCTCGGTTAATCATGAAATACACCACGACTTGTAATTTAATATTTTTATTGTCATTTACGGGGATGACTGTTGATAATGGTAATGATATTATAATGTCGTGACATCTAAAATATATCGCGTAGTGTTGATACACATCAATGTGACAGCGGAAAAAGGAATTTTTTTTTTTAAAGTATGATACAAAAACACGCAACAAGTGTCGTTCGTAATGTAAAAACGCTAAAAACATGACGACAATAATTGACTCATTCGAATCACATTTCGATATTATTATTTTTACTATTTTATTATTGTTTTTATACGGGTACGCCACGCTGGTCTACCGATTTATACCGATTTATATTATATTTATTACGTTTGTGTAGGTACTACGTTTACGTGTACGGTGTATGGCGCGGCGTGTACACGGGTCGTTTGTACACAATAATAATGTTTACCGCGCCGTCAATCGGACAAATGTGTGTAAAACAAAATTGAATTCCAGTCGGATTATTATTTATTGCCATTACAACCTTTTAAAATCCATTCATGTCAATTCCGTTGTCACATTGTTTCCGATAAAACTTTTGTGGAAGAAAACTCTATAATACATTATACGATTTCTTCCCCGTTTACCGATTTAGAAGTATCATTTTTTCTCCTGTATTTTTTTTTTTTTTATACATTGCGATTTCGTTTTCGTTCCGCGGTCAACTTGCGACGACAGCAACTACCAATCACCCTTTAAATGCCAACCATCCCCTTTTTATTTTCGTTTAAATGAGTTTTTTATCATTCAATAAATTATATTCACGCCACGCTGTTAAACGCCCGTTCAAATAACGTCGTATATTAATTTTGCCGCAATATTACGTTACATTTCTGTAACACTCGATACGATTACGTTTTTTTTTTTTTGTTAAACGTGTGATGTTCGGGTTCCTTTGAAGCAGAGATTATAAAAAAAAAAAAAAAGACTGGCTAATTTGATTTCGCATTGAAAAATACTGCTATTCAAACATTATTTTTTCACCCTACATACGATTTTAAGGAATGCAAGCAGTCTTCAAGGAATCGAAAAATCGTTTACATTTCTCTAAGCAGGAGTAAATAGCGTTAATTTTTATTTATTTAAATCCTTTAGCTTTATTACGTTTGAGAATTTCATTGCGAGAACAATTTTCTTTAAGTTTCAAAGTTCAAAGCTAATTTAACGGCCCACGGATGTACCGATAGCTGGAGTCTTCCAGAAATCACGTAAATATAGCACTACAGCTGAACGCATTTTATACAAATTCACTGTGCATATCGATTTTATTATTTGTGTAGGTTTCTACACGTCGTGTTAAAATAAAACATTTTAATATTGAATAAAAATAAATCTACGTAGGTATAATATTATAATACTGTAGCATAAATATTATGTAGTACAGACTACACATCGTTCGAAGTAATAATTAATATTTTTATGTTTGACATATCCGGGCATTCGAGTATACGAAAGTTTTGTTCAAATCAACGTATATAGGAATCAGAAATCTTTCTGCAAAAACAAGCCAAGTTTATATCAAGTTGAAATATAATCCAGCATCTAAAAAATTATCAATAATAGTACAAATTGTATATTGTAATACACAGAATGTGCCTTTCTTTACACCACTGTTTGATAATATGTATAGATAAAGGGCGCTTCTGAGCAAATTTAAATCGAAAACAAATCTCGATTTGTTTTGAAAAACCACCCCTGGAATTTAATAATTCTGACCAGGAAACAAAATCGTTTTTTTAATTATTCAAACAATTATTTTAAGGCAAGAAAAAAAAGAAGAAAATTCTGCATGCTTATTAAATTAAAACATTCCAATTCCAATATAATTGAGTCAGTGTATTGCTTGCTTATGTTCACTGTTTTAATAGTTTTTATGAAATTATCCAGAATGTAATAGCTTTTGTTTTTTATTGGCTGCATCATATAAATATGTAGGACATGTGTAGCGATGTAAGTGGAAAATTTCAATTTAGAAATTTCCATTTTGGAAATTTCTAAAGTGGAAATTTCTGCTTTTTGGAAATTTCCCAGAGAAATTTCTTAGTAAAACCTTTTGAATAATAGTTTTTGTTTACGTAAATGTTGTTTTGATAAGACATATGAGAATAAGAGTAAATAAGTATATACATAAGTTATTTTGTATAAATATAATATGTAAATTGTAAAGTAATAAGCTTTTTTATTAATTGTATGATTTGTTAAAAAAAATATATAAATAATATTTATATGAATAACTATGTTATATTGAGAACTATTTTATACACATTTCAGAAATTTCATGAAATTTTTGGAAATTTCCTCTAAAAAAATTCTCAAAAATTAAATTTCTGAAATTTATCATCTCTAATTATGTACATACACCTAAATATTGAATGTATACATTTCGTCGAGTTTGTTGAGCCTTTATTGAAGTATATTGTTTTGCGCATCTGTCACATTCGTGTAAATTAATGTAGCCGCTGAAAGGCGACTTATTTATAGATTCACCATAGAATTAGAATAACGACGCGCGACGTGACATTAAAAGAGGCGCAGAGTATTGATGAAAACGTAGCTCTTTTATCGACGTGTCGAGATTTAATGTGTCAAAACTACGGTTACGAAAAAAGAAAAAAAAAAAAAAAAACCAAAATAAATAAAATAAAAAAAGAATATTTTTTTTCGGCGGTTACATAGTGCAGGCGGAGACCGCAGCGATGACGTGCCAAAACCACCGTTTTCACCGTTTATGTTATAAGAATGTTACATAAAACTGTAAATACCTACGACATGCCGATCGTAATTATTGCAATTATTAACACGCGTCGTCGGCATAAATAAATTAATCGTGTCCGGGTTAATAATACGTATTAAAGTATCTCCATGACGTTTTTGACGTTAATCATTGTGTGTCATGTGTCTGTATGCATAATGTCATGGCACAACACTACGGTATACACAGTACTCTACAAACCTACAAACTGCATGTACATTGTATGAATTGAAAATCGTTTTGTACACTTTAGTCAAGCGTACAAATATTTAGTACAAAGTGTAGGCTATTATTATGATTATAAAACAATTAGAGGTACACACCAAACGACTTTATTTGTATTAAATAAACACGGTGAGTTGCACGATATTAAAACCGTAATAAATAATAGAGGAAGACGTTTTATCGTCAGAATATAATATATTATATAGTAATTATTATCATTCAGGCATTGAACAATTACCTTTTGAGGCGAGAATTAAAAGGACAACTCGGACTCACTTTTACGACAGCCCTTGCTGAAAACATACTTCACACGTTTAATATTGAAAATGACAAGTTAATGCTTCAAAGAAGAATGAGCTCAAATTAGTATGTTATGTACGTGTATAATATATTATAGCGCGGTAGAAAACACGTACGAACCAAATTATTTACAACGGACCATTTACGCCGAGGAAGACAATTAAAAAAAAAAAGTGTGTACTTCAAACCTTGGGGTGTTCTTCGCATTTAGGGTGAGATACTCTTGGCGGGTGTGTTGAATTTTAAAGAAACGATAAATCATTTCTTCAATAAAACAAATTTCTGAGCAGAGCTTTATATTATGATAGTAATTTTCATTATGTATAACAGAATAAGCCATGAGAAATTCGTTTTCGTGTAAATGATCAAAGTTGTGTAATAAATTATTTAATAATAAGTACTAGTGTTACTAAATGGTTTAAATTCAACTAGAATAACAAAATTAATTCATTTTTGTATGATTGTACCTTGCATATTATAGTGATTTTTTACCAAGAGAGGAAAAAAAAACTTAAGTTTTTGATTTTGCGAATAACACTCATGTTAGAAGAGATAAAGGAAAAAGGCATAGAGAAGAAAGCTGCATATACTTCGCATCATGGATATTCTTCGTTTTTCGTGTCAGATACTCTTGGTGAGTCTATACAATTTTAAAGAAACGATAAATCATTTCTTCAATAAGACGATTCTGAACGAAGGAAGTTAATAATATAAAGAACAATAATGGTCGTAATTTTCAACACACTCACCAAGAGTATCTGACCCGAAGAGCGAAAAATATCCGTGGTGCAAAGTATATTCGGCTTTCTTGTCTATACTTTATTTAACTTTTTTTCATCTTATGAGTAAAGAAAAGGAAAAAATAATTAATGAGAAAAAAAGTGTTAGAAAAATTTCTAAAATTTTTTTTTACATTTTCTAAATTTTCTTGCGTCAAAATATTTGTGTTATTATTTTCTATCTATATTTAAATTTTCTTAAAATTTGGATTAAAAAAAGATAGTTTTCCAATCTTTTTTGCCAAATTTTGGGTAGTTTTTCCCTAAACTATTAGAAAACAACTGAGAAATTAAAAAAAAGACCTCTTAAAAGTACTAACCACGAGAAAATCTGGTTTCAGAAAATTGCTGATTGAGACAATTACATACGAAAAAGTAACGAAAAAAATAATACGAAAAAAAAACATCATTGTAAAAACACTAGCTTTTTCACTTCGTTCAGAATCTAAAATCAAATGAATCGTATTTGTTTAAATCAGTCTCAATCGTAATTTTCTTTCTTTTTTTTTTTTTTTTAACAATCCTCAAAACAGCGATATACTTATAAATGGAACTTATAATTCGATGCGATTTTCGAAAACTAAAAAACTTGCATATCATAATAATGATGGTATAATGATAATTAATAATAATTATGAATCAAATTATTTTATTCGTGTTATTATAATATAGGTACTTCTAAAGTGATTATTTTTGATTTTAACTCGATTCAAACAAATATGATTTGATTTCGTTTTTTGCCATATTTAAAAATGTATCGTAGGAGTTTACACTACATCACTCTCCTTTTATACATACTTATCTACTTTTCGCTTTGCAATGTATGTGCCAGATACTTCCATAGTAATATATATATATATTAAATTTGTACATTCGTAGCGTTGTACATTTCGAAAAACGCAATAAATACTTTGGTCGTATAAAACGACAATTAGTACTTACGCAACTGAAGACTTTACGTACACGTAACGCGATCGTGTACACGCGTGAAAAAGTAAAAAGTTAGGCGAACAATACGTTTTTCCCGCGACTTGACAACGGTGATGACAACACAACGGCACACAGTTGCGTCGTTCTTCTGCTGAGATCATAACGATATTCTGTCTACGAAAACTTAATTAGAAACAGTACGTACACGTATATTAAGACGAATTGATTAAAAGCAACGAAGCGACGGCGGCGGCGTGCGTTATATTATTATGACCCCTGAGACACAACCGCTCTCCGCGTCGTTTTATCTTTATTTCTTTCGTTTATTTTTTTTTCTCGACAAAAAATTTAATACTCTTCATTCGGCGGAATGCGGCGAAAAGTATGCGCGCCCACGACGACGACGACGACGTCTCAAAAACCGTCTGGTCGACTCGATAGCGCGAAACGACGTGACGACGTGATGGCGGTTCAGGTCTAAACATTTTTTTTTTTTTTTCTGTTATTATTATATTTTATTATATAAACTTGTGGTACCCGTGGAATATATTACGCTGCATTGTCGCGCTATAGCTGCGTAATATACGTACGTGCATTATAATGTGCGTATAATGTAATATATAATATGATATTGTAACGTATATTATTATTATTATTATTATGTGTAGCAGCACCGTTCGGCTAAATCATTTCTGACCGTTTTTCTCGGAACGCGGTTATTATTGCGTTATTATACGTGTGTGTGTGAGTGTGTTTACAACAACGTGGCAGGTAAGGTGCTGCTGCAACCCTCCTCATTCGTTCAAGTAGCGTAAATCCGTAATCGTGTGCAGAGGGGTGGGTACGTACTGCACTCGGGCGCTCCGCTCAGAGAAATAATATTATAGAATATAATAATGATTGCTCGTTTAGAAAATGTGACTAAATGCCGGTGAAAATTCAACAGTATATAATAATAATGTGTAGGATTTATTATTATTTATTTTTACATTATTAAATTCTGAGATAAAGTAGTTCATATATAATTACAAAAACATTATTCTTTCGACGTAGTAAGGATTTAATATAAGTACAAACAGTATGTGATATTGTTATGCTCATAGCTTCAAATAAAAATAGTGTAAGGTACCAAACTGAAAATCATAACAACTTCTTGAAAAATGGTATACCTAAAAAAAGTCCTCAGAAATAAAGTCCCCGGTAAAAAAGTTCCCAATATTTATTTAAAACAACAAAAAGTAACAAAAATATTTCTGAAAAACAGGGTTCCCTTACCCCTAATAAATATTCAATAAATAATTTCATCCCATATACCTAGAGAATATAAGAAAATAACTAAAAAAATAATAATTTTTCAAACATTAGTGCGTTTAGTGCTTTTTCAAAATATGTACATAATAAAAATCAATGTAAAAATAATAATAATTTAAAGTTTCAAGTATTATTAATAATTTTAATTAGGTATCCAGATATTTGCGTATCCGAACCATCTTTGACATTAATTAGTCCGAATAATCGGACGGCAATTGTACAGTAAGTCGATCATCAACCCGAAATGTTCTCACGTTGCACAAAAAACAAAAGGATATTTTTGATTTTTGGAGCTAAGCAAGTCGACCAAACACCCGGTGAACCAGGGGCGTGCCGAAGATTTTATTTTGGGGGTGGTTTTAATTTTTAAATTCAAGTAAAACAATATTAAACATAATATAATATCAATTGATAGTGAAATAATATAGTAACTCGTTAACTATGTTAATGATTTTACTGTGAAATATTACAAACATACATTTGAAAAACAAATAACATTAATATCTTAACACTCTGCATAGATATTTGTATACA